>QGQJ01000628.1:0-11631 GCA_003206725.1 Blastomyces emzantsi | reverse complement strand
TTTATTTGTTTATTTATTTATTGTCCTTTTTCAAATGAATACCGATAGGGAATAATTTCAGAACCAGCTAATGAGTTTTTAGGTTTGTTGCAGACTGTTTCCAATGTTGGTGCCTTTTTTGCGCTTCGGGGAGTTATTTCTGATTGGGTGCTGACATGGCTTGGCGAGCGAACTTGGCATGTCTCTTCAAAGCCTGCGAGCCGAACGATTTTGCGTTTATTTTTTTTCATGTTTTATTTTTTAATTTTTAAACCCTTCTTTGAACAGGATCGATCGATCGTTTGAACAAATCGCAAAATTTGGGTGGAATCCTGGCTCACCTGAAGCAGCCATTTATCTGTCATTGGCCGCCGAAGTTCTCGATACGATCCATACCCCAGCCACGTGTATCGTCTTGAAAGGGATGTCCTCGGTGGGCACACCCTATTTGTCTTTGCTAGGAACCTAGTGAATGTGCTGTGCTATCGCCAATTTCGGAGCTGAGAGAAGTGCATCCTTCGGTGTTCAAGGGCATGTCAATCATATGCCCGAGTAGTGATAAAGAAATTACCTAAAATATTAAAATGATGACACACCAACCCTAGATGACATCACTAGTGCCGATGTTTCTCTTTTTTTTTTTTTTTCCTCCCGAAGGTTGGTGGGCTTCGGTGGCCATAAAACTACTAGTTGTATTTGGATGAAAGAAGATTTCAAGAGGCTATAATCCGGAAAGAATACGATTTGATACCTAGATCGCATCAATCTCTGACATGGTTCCGTTTGAATGAAACCGATATTTCTTATCTTGTTCATTGCAAACAGCACTAATATGTCTGAAGCATGGCAAGTGTCGTGGAAGATTTGCCGGTGTATTCATCCTTGACGAAGGAATTTCGACCGAAAACCATCCGGTATTTTCGTCCGAGGCCGAACAAAAGATCATGACTGTCAGAAGCAAAGCTTTGACAAAGGCGGAATCCATTCGCTAACCAGGCGAAAAATGCAAACTCATAACAAAAGACAACATGGAACGTCATCCTCTTTTGCACTCTGTTTTCCCTTTTTATTTCTTCCTTTTCCCTTCAAACTTTCCATCACGATTCTGAACCGCCACCTTTCGCTTCTGGTTTGTTGAGTTTTCAGAAAAAAAAAGTGGAGCTTGGATATCGAATAGCCGCATTCTGATATCAGCTTCGCCAATTGTGCCTCAGAGAAAATCTTCGAGCTGAGCAGTGGGCCTCGGCCGGAACCCAGCCCGGAGCCCTTCACGAACTAGTGTGAGGCCAAGGGGCATTCAAAGTCAATCATAGATGCAGGAACTAGCACACTCACTCACACACACACACACCAAACTCAAAGCAGGTCTAGATCAAACCAGAACGGACAAGAAAACTGGAGACTTCATGCCACGGCATCATCCATCTCGACTGGGTGTGGGTGAATGATGAGAATAAATAGTATGAGGGCCCCCAAAGAGTCCATGAAAAAGCAAGTTAATCTTGACAAATCTGCCTAGTAATTATTACCAACCCCAGGAACGAAGCCTAACAAATGCTTGAGAGGCCTTCGGGTCGGAAAAATTGCTCAAGAACGGGCGATCTCAGCCATCAGCCCTGACTGTGAGCGCAGCCACCATAGGTTTTGACAGAGCCGATCTCTGAATCGCGCCCTACCGATGCCACCATCGTAGCTTGAAGCAACGGCCCAGCAAGCATCCCATCGTCATTGGCTTCCGCAACCGGGCGTGGGCTGAGTGTCCCAAATCCGAAGTAGCCAGAAGCACAATTTTTTTTAAAAAGCTACGCTGCGTAGGCACGGAGAACAGGGGTTAGTAAGACAGTTGGCGATCTCTCGTGTCGAGGCTGCGAAACAAGACCACAGAGAAGCCAAGGATATGTGGGTGCTATCCACTTCGCTCTCATTATGCCTAACTCCGTATCGAACGGTTGACACAAACAGAGCAGATTTAAAATACTGCCACAAACACTGTGAACGGGTTCCTGAAAAACTAAACAACGGCGAAATAAAATGAACCACTCGTGGGCTTGAACGTGTTGATAAGGTCACCTGCGGAGTCATCGTTGGGCATAGCGGGGGAAAAAACACCTAAATATCGTTAGAGGATCAACCATGTTTATTATATTGGAAATTTCATCTTTCATACATAACTACAGAGACACAGTTTCACACCTTCAAATGCGCACAACAATATTCAACGTACGCTGATTTTGTGGTTGAGTACTTGGGCGTTAGTGTGTGTGTGTGTGTGTGTGATAATTGATAGGTTTGGCCTCGAGTCTGGTATCACGATGTTCAATTGCATCATGTATTTCCATACGTTTCGTATGGTGACAGTTTTGCAAAAATCCGTACTCATGTCATCAGGCTGGCGCCAAATGACATATCTGGGTGATTTTAAGTGCTTTTAGTCGTTTGATGTGCTTGTTTCCATCTTTGGGTTTTGAATCCACAGATCTTCTCAAAAAAAAAAATGGCCCCCGAAGAGACGGTTGGATGACGAGCAAAGAATTAAACACTCTCCTCCGCACTCCAGAGAGATG
Source organism: Blastomyces emzantsi (assembly GCA_003206725.1). Taxonomy (NCBI): domain Eukaryota; kingdom Fungi; phylum Ascomycota; class Eurotiomycetes; order Onygenales; family Ajellomycetaceae; genus Blastomyces; species Blastomyces emzantsi. Next base: position 9,088 of record QGQJ01000628.1, on the reverse strand, counting down.
GAATGTATGGAAACATAGGGAAATTACAAAATAGTGAAAGAAAAACATAATCTCAAGAATTTCTGCGTGTTTGACTCCGCGCGAGTTCATGTCACATCCAAGCAACGGGCAAAAATTAATTGATCCCGGGGGAGTTGAGCATCATCCATGTTCCGGCAGACTATTTTTAACCTTAACCCACTCCACTCTGCCTTAAATTGATCCTCCGGCCCTCAAACGCTGCGAAATGCTTGATAAATATTATTATATTGCCAGCTGAACTTGTCGATCCCTATACTGTTACATCGCAATCCATGATATTCGACTCCATCATTTCTGGACTTGAATTGCCGTCGATGTCCAGCACGACTACCTCTATATTATTTACAAAAGCCAAAAACTACCTGATGATGCGCTGAAATTCTTGCCCTCCTGCCAAGCGCATTGTGATGCTTGCGACAGCCACTTATCTCGGGAGATCGAATCGTCCGAGTCTAGTAGCCGTCCAGCTTCACCTACTACTATGCGGATCATACACTACGCGGACAATCCTTCGAATAACCAAGTCTCACAAAATTATCCTGCTCTTGGTACATGTTTATTTGAACTAATATCGGGCTGGCACCATCCATGCCCCTCCAAGCGATGAAACGCTGATTTCAGGGGCCAAGGAATCGTTCCTCACCCTAATGCCCCTGTCAGCGACTTGGCTTTTTATCTTCAATAAAGAATCCGGCGGCGTCTTATCAACACGGCCAAAATGACTTCCTAACAATTACAACAATGCAGCGTTGTTAAAGGAGCGGTCCGATTATCGTGTCCGTCCCGTCCGACATCACCCATTCAAAGGGGTTCTCAATATCTCCATTATTACCCGTCCATCAAAGATATACTACCAAGCCTATTATCGGATATTCTGTTGGACTTTGAAGCCCCAGGACCCATATCCGCATATGCTGCGGTCAACAAGCGGTGTGAGGAGCAGTGTTTCCGCTCAGGGCGAGAGGGTGGAGGAGATAATTTTTGAACTCGTCAGTGGGATACAAGCGAATATTGCAACCGATAGCCCCCAATTCAACTAATTCAGCTTCTTGCTGGAAGGATCAGAATTCCAGCCCAAGATCAGCATCGTGCGTAATGATACTAATTCGAGCAACGCCATGGAAGAGCCAATCAATCCATGCCTGATATTTTTGACTTGCATCGCCGAGTTAACCCTCCAACGTCTTCAGCTGAGGTCCAAAGTTCGAGAAATGAAAGATATAAGGGTATACAAGGCAAAATGCCATCCAAATCCAGACACAGCCTGTGCCTATTGATATCATCGGCTCTATGCTTTCCAATATTCGAAATGTCGAAATATGTTCACAATCGTTGCCGATCCCGCACGTTATTTTGCTATCACGTTGGCGGAAGTGGGGTGTGGAGAAGGTAGGATGATCTGCCGCGCTGACCCAAATAAAAGGGCAAAAGATATTATCTTTGCAGGCGACCGATATGTTCGAAAAAGCACAGTTCATCTCCGGAGCCAGGCTGGATCAGACTCCGGAGTCGATAGAGCCCCCGGAAGATTGTAATGTCCTTACAAGTGCTCTTCCTTTTTCATAAGCAGCCGATAAGAGGAAAATGAAAATGGGGATAAGACGGAGTTTAAGCCGCATCACTAACATCGCCAGGTACACCTGTTAAGTACAGAGGGAAACAGTAGTCTCCTTTAAAAATTGGAATTAATTTTTCTCCCTTTCGGTGGGTTTGAGATCTATGGTTCTCGGGTGGCATTTATAACCTAGACCCGTTAAAACGAGGCCACGGGGTAGGACTAGGAGTAAGGTAAATTTAAGGGGCACTGTCCGGATAAAATAGCTGTTGCTTTGGAAAGCACTCCGTATTTTTAAACAGTGAGCAATGGTATACACAAGAATGGGGATGAATCAATATATCCACAGGCATTTACAACGGGATCAAAAATATCATTCAATTAGCTATAAAACCTAGCCGGTGAAGGGCTTCAATCGAAGCCCGTGTTTGTAGCTTTTCCTCCTTTTAAAGAGCATGGATTGAGCCGAAAGTGAAAGTGAATATTAAATATTAGACAACGGATATGCGAGCTAGAGTTGTGATTGAGATAAAGAGGGGAAGAAAAGCAGTGGTATCCCAGCAAAGAAGAAACAGATAGATTTGATCAAAGATAGAATATAAATCTCCTTTTTCAACATTCGGTGCGCTTGTCCTTTTCAAAGAGGAAGCAAAATCCTAAAAAAAACTCCATCCCTGACAATCAAAACCCTGCTCACCACTCCAATGGCTCACCCTTTACTTCGCCCCTATTCGTCTTCGGAACAGCGGCAGCTGGAACCATTACTGGTCCCTTCCTCCCATTGCCGCGGTTAAGATATGCCGTGCCGTCCAACCATGGCGTCTCCAGCGAGCGAACAGCCTCAAACTGCTTAATCTTCTCCTCCATCTGCATCGTGAGTCCAATGTCATCCAGACCATTGACCAGGCAATGCTTCCTGAATTGCTCAACGTCAAAACCCGCCAGCTTGTTTCCTGAGGCGTCATTGATACGTTGGTTAGGGAGATCGATTTCCAACTCATGGCCAGCACGAGCTTCTGCGAAAATCTTCTGGTATGCAGCGCCATCGGTGATGGCGATGGGCAACATGCCATTCTTGAATGTGTTGTTGAAGAAGATGTCTGCGTACGAAGGAGCGATTACGCATTTTATGCCGAAATCGAGGAGGGCCCATGGAGCGTGTTCTCGGGAGCTACCGCAGCCAAAGTTCACACCTGCTACGAGGATTTTGGCGTTGCGGTATGGTTCTTGGTTGAGGATGAAATCTGGTTTTTCGGAACCGTCTTCAGCAAATCTCAAGGAGTAGAAGAGGGCGCTTCCTAGACCGGTGCGCTTAATGGTTTTGAGGAATTGTTTGGGGATGATGGCGTCTGTGTCCACATTCGCACGGTCCAGTGGTGCTGCAATGCCTTTAAGCGTCGTGAACTTTGGCAGACCAGCTGACGTATGGGGTGTAGAGCTATTGGTGTGAGGCTCATTGTCTTCAGGGAAGTCGAGGATACGTTCCAGGTCATCTTCGGTATCGATCTCGTCAACGACGGCTTCGACATCAACTTTTGGCATGACCCTTTTTTGGGTCAGTGGATGGGCAGTTTCAATTTTTCGGATGTCAGCAAGCTTTCCGACGATGGCGGCAGCAGCAGCCATTACCGGGGACATGAGATGCGTCCGCCCATAAGCCCCCTGGCGACCTTCGAAGTTTCGGTTAGATGTACTGGCACATCGCTCACGTGGGGAGAGGATATCTGGGTTCATGCCAAGGCACATCGAACAACCAGCTTCTCTCCATTCAAATCCAGCAGCAGTGAAGATCTTGTCAAGGCCCTCAGCTTCTGCTTGTTGTTTGACCAGGCCCGATCCCGGGACAATCATCGCCCGTTTGATGTTGGGAGCTACTTTCTTGCCCTCAACCACGTGAGCAGCAGCGCGCAGGTCTTCGATGCGGGAGTTGGTACAGGATCCAATGAATACCTTGTCGACGACGATATCTTCCATTGGCGTGCCAGCGGTTAGCCCCATGTATTCCAAAGCGCGCTTTGCGCTCGCCTTCTTATCCTCATCTGTAAAATCATCTGGCCCAGGGACAACGCCAGTGATTGGTACAACATCCTGCGGGGAGGTACCCCAAGAAACGCTTGGGACGATATCCTTCGTGTCGATGAAGACTTCTGTGTCATATACAGCACCTTCGTCGGACTTTAGACTCGACCAATACTTGACAGCCTTCTTCCACTCAGGGCTATCGTATTTTGGCGCCAAGGGTCTTCCCTTCAAGTATTCGAAGGTAATCTCGTCTGGTGCAACCATGCCAGCCCTAGCACCAGCCTCGATACTCATGTTGCAAATGGACATACGCGCCTCCATGCTAAGTCCTCTGATAGCGGAACCGCAAAATTCAATGACGGACCCATTACCACCAGCAGTTCCAATCACGCCAATCACGTGGAGAATAATATCCTTGCTGCTAACACCTGGTAGAAGCTCACCGTCAACTTGAACACGCATGTTCTTGCTGCGCTTGGTGATGAGTGTCTGCGTGGCCAACACATGTTCGACTTCGCTGGTGCCAATCCCAAATGCCAAGGCGCCAAATGCGCCATGCGTCGATGTATGGGAGTCACCGCAGACTACGGTTGTGCCAGGAAGTGTGAACCCCTGTTCCGGGCCGATGACGTGCACGATTCCCTGCCTCTTGTCCCCCAAGCCGAAGTATGTGAGTCCGAAATCCTTCACATTCTCCTCCAGGGTCATACATTGAAGCCTCGAGTCCGCCTCTTGCACGAAATTCTCGACATTTTTAAACGTCTTGCGAGATGTGGTAGGGATATTCTGTAGCGAGAGAGTTAGACAAGCGTAAAATAAATTTATGAACCTTGGGGATAACATACATGGTCTACTGTGGCCAAAGTACAATCTGGTCTCCGTACTTTCCGCCCAGCATTTTTCAGGCCCTCGAACGCTTGCTATTCAACGACATAGTTAGAAATGTGTACTCTAATTAGGCATAGTTAGCTCATTGTTAGGGGATAGCTTACAGGCGACGTGACTTCGTGAACGAGATGTCTATCTATTGAACAAGTTAGCACCTACGCAGTCTGTGGCAAAGGTTTTCATGCAAAACGGGAGCCAGGCATACCAATATAGAGCAAGATAGTTCCATCCTCCTGCTCGTTCACAACATGGTCCTGGAAGACCTTGTCATAGAGGGTTTTCGGTTTCTTCTCTGCGGCAGGCATGATTTCGTCCTCTTTCTGGCTAAAGTGGCGGGCAAGCTAGCTAGGTCAATTGTTCGTTGTCTGTTGCGTTTGGAATAATCGGGAGGATAGATATTAGAATTACGGGCAAAGCGTGAAAGATCTCAGGTTGAATAGAGGAGAGACGAAGGAGGAATATCAGAATAGAAAGCTGTATATATAAAGGATGAAGCCGCCTTCAAGTGGCTGCAGACAGCTTTGCACCAGGAGGGGGCATCGCCGATGTCGGCGGTAAGCAGGTCAGGAAGCAACGTGATTGGCCACAATACATGACTCGGTTTGCAGCGGTTATCGGCCCGGGGACGGAGAAATGCCAAGACTTTCGGTCACTTATCGGAACCCAAAATCGCAGCGATGACGGCAACTACAAAAACACAAGAAAAAAGTGTCAAAAAATAACACGTTCTACCAGCATATAACAATAATTATTGGATGTCTAATACTACCCCATGATATATGTATATACAATCCCTTCCAGCTAATACAAATCACCGATTGTCTTCCAAAAATACCCATAGTGCAAGCTTGTGCCTGACCAGCAAGCCGGCAACTCCGCAAACAACCTGGACCATTACCATATGTGTGGCAAGCTTGTCTTCTCTCAACGGGCCGAACCATACCAGCCATAGATTTAAGATCGTCAGATTGGTAGACTCGATGATTTCTCCAGCGTCGTTTTTCCGTATGCGCACGAGTCGGAGCCGGTGGAGCAGCTCCAGAGCGGTTGAAACAACAAACATGGGGGGACGCGACCATTCCGTTACCGAAGGCTCAAGAAACCCCGTGCGCGCGTTGAAATGTGGTAGTCGGTGTCTTGGGCAAGGCATAAGATGGAACAATTGCGGGGTAGAGTAGAGGAAATTAAATATTTGCGGGACGAACAGCAGCAAAAGCGTCTTGCTGAAATGGCCAAGAATGGCGACCACCGCGAAAACCATCCCGGCAAAATAGCAGTAGGTATCGCCTACGAAGACTTTGGCCGGGTACCAATTATGCAGCCAGAGCGCAAAGGACACGGCAATAAATGGCAATAAAAGATATATCGAGAAAAGGTGGGAATCCATGGCTGGATGAGGATAAGGCGTGAAGGGTGTGAGGTACAAGGCGTCATTTATTAGTAGCAAGATCGCAATGACGAGAGACTGAGACACCTCAATCCCATTGATCCCAGCAAGCATGTTGATACTGTTGGGGCAGAATATGGCAACAGCAGCCATATACACATAATATAGCCAACCCAGGTCCATGAATGGCCCTAGATATGGCTGCAACGGAATTGGAACAACCACGAGCGTGACTCCAAAATCAACGAAGTATACTATAAGCATTGGGATTGAAGCGAGCGCTGGGATAAGCACTTTGTGCCTCCATCGGATATCAAGAATGTCGTCCCCGATACCGAGAATCAAAATTGACTGAAGCGATAGAAGGCCAGAGAGGTACGAGGCAAGCTACACATTCAAATATAAACATTAGCAAAACATCACAGCGCCACTTTAGGGGTTTACAGATTATTCTCCTACCTTACTATGAGGGAATCGATGAAGAAAACGTCCCGTTTCGACATGTTGTGCCTCTAACTCCACATCTCGATTCCCTCCCCCGGAAGTCGCAGCTACAATATCTTTGTAAAATGGGAATGGTATGAAAACTATCAGTAGTAGTATATAAACAACCGCACAAACAGCTCCCATCGCTTCCGGTCTATCAAATAAGTAATTGTCAGTGATATTGGCTGCTTTAACACTGGGGACTCCGCCGCCTTCTGGTGCAGTCCATACATCTCACTGTGTCGCAGCTTCGCCATGTCCCTCCCTTTCAATCCTGCCCTGATAAAAACTCCCCCCAGCCATCGTATTAGACTGAAAGTGGCTGCGAAAGCTATGCCACTGAGAGCAAGAGAGGCGATCACGGGTTCACCGTCACCCTGGAATGTGTTGGTTATAACCCCCAGACAGGCGACAACCAGCGCGAGTAAGCTCCAGGTCTCATTGCGGGTGAGGGCATCCTTCATCTTAAAAATAAACAGTCGACACACTCCACAAAATCATGAATAAACCGCCCCGGACTGCGGGATATCCCAAACGCATAATTGAGTTGTAACAAAAAACAAAACCACAACCTTCTGCCACCTGTCATCACGGTGGCCACTTCGCGTGTTTGGGCCCGGCAAAGATGCTTGGGCATATTATGCCGTCCATCACCGCCTTGCTAGTTGGGAATATTTCCGCAATTAAGCTCTACATCCACGTGATATCCAAACGTCATCTAATAGATGGGCGGATGGAGCCGCGACCAGCGGGTGAAGCTATGAAACGCAGCAATCCGGAGGGATAAAAGGGACAATTGTCTGCTGCGACTGCGAATATCTGCGATATGACTGCCTTTACTGACTTTGACGCTAGCCACCGCGACCTGGTAACAGTCACGAAATTCAACTTCTACGGCAATCGCATCCTGACCGCGTCTTCCGATCATCGGATCAAGGTCTGGGATCAAAAGGATGAAGGCTGGGAGCTTATAGATACATGGCGCGCCCATGATGCCGAAATTCGCGACGTAAGTTTTGATTTTCTCGTCTGAAAACAAGGCAAAGGGAAAAAGGAAAGCAAAAATATATATTATTTCCTCCCTTCGGGGGAAATGTTAACTCATACATTCCGCGATTTGATGTGTATATATGCGCGCTAGCAAAACCTTTCTTCGGCTAACTTTCCGCGCATTTTCTCTTTGTTTTCCGTTTTTACAGGCAGCATGGAATGGCCCTTTTACGGGGCAGCATATCGGGAGTGTAGGCGAGGATATGAGGTTCAAGATATGGCAGGAAGACGTTACCCAGCCTCCAAATTCCGGACGCCGTTTTCGAAATATCTTTCGCCTTACGTCTCCCGTTCGCGCTCCTTATGTCTCGCTCGACTTCCGCAACATTTCCCTCGAGTCTTACCTCGCCCTGATCACGCGCGATGGACTTCTCACGGTTCTCGAACCTGTCAGCCCAGATAGTTTGGCAGAATGGCAACAAGTCGATCAGTTCAGAGTCTGCACAGAACCGTCCCGCGGTGAGGAAACCAGCTTTAAAGTACAATTCTATCACGACCCCATGGATATCACGCAAATTGTTTTGCCCGGCTGGGATAGCAAGTGCTTATCCCTCGTCGTCGCGGCTATGGATACCGTGAAAATCTATCGGACAGATGCGAACCGGCGATTTTATCATGCCATAGAGCTTGGAGGGCATGGCGGCTTGGTGCGCGATATATCATGGGCCAACGGTTCCGTGCGCGGTTGCGACCTGATTGCCAGCGGATCGAAAGACGGCGTAGTAAAAGTATTTGAAGTCTACACGACCGTGACAAATTCTGCTAATAACACAGCGAATGGTACTAGCCGGCAGACAGTAGTTTCCTCTCGTTCTTCTGCTGGTCGTGCATCTACTCCGTCAGGTATTGGTACGGCTCTTGCCAACCGCTCACCTGCCACGCTGATGAATCGACAAGGAAGTGGAAACGCACTTTTTACCCACACATACAAAGAAGTCGCATCCATTAATAGCAAACATTTGGACGTGTGGCAGGTGGAATTTTCCCAAGCAGGTGAGTGGTATTAACCCCGTTCTTGTGATCTATAAAAGAAATGGAGTCGCGGTCGTATTCTGATAGCCATGCGAGGCGCTCTTCCAACTTCTAACCGATCCAACAGGAGATTGCCTCCTCTCGTCCGGTGATGATGGCACGGTTCGATTCTGGAAACGGTCCATATCTGGGAAATGGCTAGAGTTTGCAGAAACGGATATGACTGATGAGTACGCTTCCAATATATTATTATAAGAATTCGTAAAGCTCATTCTCTGATATTTTACCCGTCCAGATGAGGCCCCTGTACCGCCGCTGTTGAAACTATCAGACAGTGGCCAATCAAACGTATTCGCCTTGCTTTTATCTTTCAGTCTTTGGTTATATCTCCTCATATTCGGATTGAGTTTCCGCTTCACTTTCGTGTTCACGTTGATTTTCGTTGTAGGACGAAATCTCCTTTGGCTTGTTGTTCCAAATGCTTCCTTGCCTAGGGTATCTGCATCGGCTGCTATTTTACCTTTCTTTCTTTCTTCCTTTTTCTTTTTTTTGGTTTTCCACAAGATACCCCCGTCATATATTCTCTTGTTTTTGTGCTTATTTCTCATGTACCATTATGTGCTTTAAAGATGGATATATAGATGAGGTGGAAACAATTTAGCGTCGATCTCACAATAATACTTTTATCTCTATATATATATATATAT
>QGQJ01000627.1:516-10769 GCA_003206725.1 Blastomyces emzantsi | reverse complement strand
AAATAAACAAAGGGAAAAAAAAAAAAAAAAAAAAAAAAAAAAAAAAGAAGAACCTGCCTTTTTTTTTCAGGGAGAAATCACCGACTAATCTGAGAGGAAGAATACACACACCTGAAGGCAATAATTAAGAAAATAAATCCCCAGCTCCTCCCACGTGGCAGGTTAGGAAAACTTTCTAGCCGATGTGAGAAAGTTAGAATTTAGTTGGAAGGTTAACGGAATGATAAATCTCGATTTTCCCCATTAGGAAAACCAGATGTTGATACACAGGATCTCCAAACATACCTCCTCACACATGCGTGGCGATTTATCGTGCGCGATTAACCCATTTTTCAAGCTTCCGGGGCATATGCCCCATCCAGGATTTAACAGCGCGTATGTCCGTGGGACACAAGCTACTGCTTGGGCTGGGTCGGTTCAGGCACTGATGGATGCGAGGAGAACCAATTCGCCTATCTTTTTGAGTTATCCCCAGAACCAAGATCCAGAAAACAAAAGTCAGAAGATGGGTTTAGTGTTTTAATTGGTTGATTTTCAGCCGGAGATATTTTTGTGGGGGGTTTTCCAGCTCCGCTGGCATCTTTGCTTGCTTACTCTATCTGCATTTCGAAACTTTCTGGGGTGAGATTATCGGCCTTTACGTCTCGCTGGCAATACATAAACCCGCTATAAGCTGACAAGGGGGCGTTGGGGGTTTGGAGGGGGGGGATTCCCTTGCCACAGTGCGCTTAAGCAGGGATTTCTTTTTTACATGCAAACGAGAATAGGTGACAAAAATCCAAATCCACTCCACTTGAAGCTTATTTTGCCCAGGAAGTTCGGGATAAGAGGCTAGTGGCCTGGAAGAGTTGAAAAAGGCCTTGAACTGTCAAGTTTAAAGACGAGTATACGTTGGAAAGTATTGTAGCCATATGTATATGTATATACAATTGAGATTGGGTGCCTGCCTAGTGAATCCAGCTAGGTAAAAACTTGAGGAGGTTCAATGTCAATATCGGATATATAGGAAAAGCGTAGATATAAGACAAATTTTCGAAGGGAGATGTGAAAATTATAAGAAAAACATATAGGTATCCAAGAAGAAGAAAAAGAGATTTCAGCAAGGAAGAAAACAAGCCCCTAACAAGAAAAGGGCTCCGTTAATTTGCCAATGATACTTTTCCGCCCATACCCAATTCATGAAGAGAGGGGGAAGAAAGAAAAAAGAAAAGAAAAGAGACTTTCATGTCCCCCCAAAACAGAAAGTGTGAATGTCAGTTTAATAAACTTCATGGGAAGATCCTAATCAGGGAATTGTGAAATAGATAGAATGATGGGAGCTACATAAAACGTGCTCGTAGATCCCAATAAAAAAAAACGTATATGGAAAGGCGGCGTATGTAGCTGTGTATGATTTAGCTCCCCTCGACGAAATATGTCCTACTCCGACTCCTTGCGGCGATCGCCTTGGGGTCATCCGGTAAGTGGGTATGATGGACAACGTGAGGTCGATAAACTGCATCGACAGGGGCTTGCCAGTCATCCAAACCGAGCGGGAAGTACTCGTAGAGAAGATCAGCAGTTTCATTGGGATTGAGTATCTGTGATGCCAGGAGGGGCGGTTGATGTTGTTGTAGCAGAGTGGGGACATTGCCTGAGGAATTGTGATTGTTGTGGGCAAGAGGTTGACGATTTGGTGGCGCTGTGGAAATTTTCTGCAGTTTCTCTGAGGGTGACCCGTCGCTGTCCCGCTGTCTCTGGTTGTTTGCGTTTGTACCCATTGGCATGACGGGGGGTGTGCCATTTGAATCTCCTATAGAATTTCCTGGGCTAGACCCCTCATCAATGAACGAGAGGCTGATGGGACGTCCCGTGACACTGATTCGCCGTCTTTTTTCGCGATGTTGAGGTACGTCTGGACTGGAGTTCGCATATGAATTCGCTACATCGTTTACACTAGAGTTGGCAAAGGTGGATGTGGGGAGAGCGGAAGGGACACTTGAAGGCTGCGTCCATTCCGGATATGAAGATGGTGGGAGTTGCTGTTTCTTGGCGTCTTGATCCTGAGGAGATTTGCTCCGTTTTGTTGCTGTTCCCTGCTGAGAGGCCTCGCTTGTCGACGCCCGGTTGGCGTTTGCCTGGGCATGTTTTCGTGAGGATGCAGCACTCCCGCTAAGAGGAAGATCCTTTCGCGACTGGAAATTCCTTGGGCTACGACCGCGCACGATTACAGGCCCAGAATGCGCCTCACAGATTGAAATTTTATCACCCGTCGACAATGTTGCGACAATCTTCAATCTCACGACAAAGTGTTGCTGTAATTCCTTCCGCCTGCCATTATTCGCTGTAGCGATGCGAAACTGCAGCCGTTTCCACGCAATCGAGAAAGTGGCATAATCCGAATCGATATCCTGCCCTGCCATGATATCCAAAGGAATCGAAGGGGGTTCCTTTTCCGTCTTGTCTTCTGGCTGGCCTGTAGCGTTGGCTGCAGGTGTTTTCCAGGGAACGGAAATAATTTTCACGGGATTACCCTCCACCGATTCAGTCGCAGAGACTCTGAGCTCCTGCGCAAGGATGGGGATGCGATCGCCCTGCTCCGTCATGATATATCTCATTGTACGTGGTAGTGTCACTGAGCCTGTGATTTGGAAAAGATTTCGTCTGTAGCAAGTTAATTCAGCCATCGGGGGTGGCCCGCTAGGTTTGGTCGTTGGTGAGGTCGTCCACGGCGATTCCGCAAGGAAAAACATGCCATGAAGCTGGGCAGCCATGGATATGGAAGTTCGTCGTAGTGAATAATCTAGCAAAGTAAAATTGTACATGGGGATAGAAAAGCTAAGCAGCTTATGGTTATGGTCGATGGAGGAGTCTTGTTGAGGTTGCTGGTCGGACGGGAGCGTTTCGAAGGGGGGCATCATTTCTGGGAAAGGGTCGTCAAAGTGAGTATTGGAAAAGCGTCGCATAGAGTGCGCTGGAAGTTGAGGTTGCGCAAAGCCAATGTCGTCGCCGCTATGCAAGTACGGAGTGGTTAGTCAAAAGCGCAAGCAAGGATTGGAGATGGGGTTACTGTAAACGGGACAATACCTAACAAATGTCTCATGGTCGTAGGTCGAATGGGAGTCTGGAATATCTAGTGAAGGCATGGCATTGAGATAGTCGGTATTTTGCATATTGGCCATAGACATCGGGCTGCCTAGGTATGGCATGGCGGCCATGGTGTCGAAGCTCTCCATGATCGGGAGGTGGGAGAGAGCAGCGGGTTAGGGTAGTGCGGGAAGTCGCAAAATAGCAAAGGACAAATACAACGACGGTATATAGCTGGTAACTGCAGGAGTCGAGAAATCAAGCCTGCAACCACAGTGAATATGCTGAGGGTGGAATGGGCATAGAATGCCAAAGAAAAAAAGAGGCCAAGCGAGAGTGGAGGGAATCGGGGAGGACGAGGGAAGTGTTTCTTTTTTTTTTTTTGGAGTCTGCAGCGCGCATATTATTATTATTATTATTATTTGTTTTATATAAAGAAAGGCTATATAGCCTAGGAAAATAACACACAAGGAAAATATGCGGTGTTGCAGAAGGTGCAGATAGATGCATCCCATGAATCTATGCTACCTGGAATGGCTATGTATTTATTCCCTGCATGATGTAGAGAGCACGACGTCTTGTTTTGTACGTGAAATATGGCGTGGCGTGGCGTGGCGTACGTAGTATGGATGGGATGTACGCGCATATATAGAGGTGATGTTATGTATAGACATACAATGGTGGCACTCGAGGCTTTTATCTTTATTTTTATTTTTATATTTTCATGTTTTTATTTCTTTACTTCCACGTCTCAACCGTTACAATCGCTTCTCCTTTTCCCAGAACAATATCCTATGCATGAACATACGCCATGGACATGTCAACAAAAGTCAAGAAAAGCCATTACCATGGAATTTGTCCGATGGCGCCTTTTTTGTGTATGCACATCGACACGCGTGGCCATGTTTTTTTTTATTTTTTTAGAAAAAGAGAAAGTCGAAATCAAGCTTCGATGCCGAGAGCAAAAAACACAAACAAAGAACCATTATGGCGGAAACGCAAAGAAGAGGCAAATTCTCAACGGCTCAAAAAAGCAAATAAAATGTGTGTAACCCTGCCTGCTTGGTGGACGGCATCGTCGTGCATGGCCTGTGATGTACATATGTACATACTTTTGTAAGTTACATAGTTACACAAACTCTGGCACCTTCGATACCTGATGCCCGATATTTGATGTGTCGTAAGTGTGACATGGATTGATGAGTAGTTATCGCACACTGCGGTTGACTTCCAACTTCCAAGAGGGGTTTGATGAAATGCCCTTTCGGTGCAATGGAGCTTGAATCTCGAGGGGGGAAAAACATCCAATGGTGAACACGGGAGGCGGGTGGAATAACGTTACCTGTCCTGCTTGAATAATAAACGAGCTGAGCACCGAACCCGTTTTCAACCCTGCTAACTACCAGATTTTTGTTTCAACGAAGTCGATTTTTTTTTCTTTTTTTTTTTTTTCTCTCTCCTTTGCGGGGATTTTCTTGTTTCAGGGTGGGAAAGGAAATATGCAAGGGTAGTATCGGGGCGGGGCTTTTTGAAATTTTTGAAACAACTGTGACTGCAACATCTATGATGTTGTGGTTTGGAAAATTATATGGGGGCGATAAAACACCCGGCTCAAGGTCGTTGGATTTATCAAAAATGCATTTTGCTCGCTCCAAGGTTGGGGGAAATGTCACCAAAAACCTCGGCAATAATAGGGGGAACTGAAGAAATGTTGCTGAGATATCTTTCGTGAAAAATGCTGCACACCTAGCTTGGATAAGTTATCACAACGGATCTGCTACAACAATATATATCTATTTCCCTTGTTGACAGGAGGTAGAGGTTGAAAAGAGAACAAAGACCGGCTTCCATGCGTAGTCACTAATATCGATAAAAGAGCTTCTCAAGGGCAAAGACATTCAATTTCATGAGCATTTCGTTCTTCTTTTTTTTATCTTCCACCTCAAACAAAACTCAGCCACATCAATAACTGAGCAAGAGTGAATAATAATGTAGAGGAATTGTCACCGCACTCCGCACAAGATTCACAGATCTGAAGATCTCTGGTGAGTTGGCTTTCTCATTATTAACATGAATCCGTACCGACGATCTAATGTCCTGGAGTTGGCGGTGAGTGGAAGCAGAAGAAGATAGATGGGGGCTTTGCCACAGCCATTTCTCATGATGAGAGCTGAGATAGTTATCTGGCATTCTCATGCCTTTTTAAGCGTGGAAAGAAGAAGATATGTCATTAATGTTTTTTGTTTCATTGTAGCTAGTCGGATATGTCAGCAGTTGGTGGTAGCCATGGACCGTTGGTAGGTAGAAGTTATGTATTAATATGACAGGACGGATGGGCTTTTCTCAATAATCCTGGGATCTGGTGATGATCACAAAGAGAGCTTTGCGGTCCCATTGCTGTGAGATAAATATTTACCAGCGCGCGCAGTTGTTATGAAATCGCAGCATCAAGATGGTTAGGCTGTGGTGGAAATGCTTCTTGGACGTCATTTTTGTAGACCAATCGAATAACGGATCACAAATTCGAATTTTGTGGCCGTGTCGATTCTCAGTCGTCTTCCTATCCTTCTTACTTCTTCTTCGTCGTCATTATTGTCATTGTTGCTCACGTTGAACGCGGGAAGTGGTACAAACTTGGAAATTGGAACTTAGGGGAGGATATTGCCAGGGATCATCCCAGGAACCTTGGGGAACTACGTTCGGGTCTGTTTATCATCATAATAATGCGGTAAAGAGGAAACTCAATTGAACCGAGGTGGTGTTGTATCCATAAACAATTCCAGCAAACGTCATCATCCCCTCCCAAAACAATCCGCGGGTATCGCACATTTCTAGGCCATCCCCGCAAATTGATACTGGGATAAGTTGTCATGGATGAGGGATGGTCAGGAATACTGTCAGCAGAAGATCAGGAACGCAATACCAACTCCATCACGGGAATGTCGACGTTCAGCAGAGTGCGAAAGGCCTCTGTGAAGAGGGAAAAGAGGGACTCAAATGGAACCATCGTTCCCAATAAATGTTGGCCAAATTCGCGACGGGCCCTGAGTCCAGCGATCGAATCAAACGCTTGGTGGTGGGCGGGTGGCAACGTCAGCGAAAGTCTCACTGACTATCGAACTTTGCTGGGTGCTTAGAGGCTAATCCAAAACGAGCCAACACAAGCCACACGCCTCATTGCCCTGACGTATCAGTGGGCGAATGATTTTTCTCTTGTGCTCAGCGGCTCGACCCCCGGCTATCCTGGATTATTGAGGCCAGTAATAAATTGGAGAGTAGAAATCACCCCCCTAAAAATTCAGTTGTTATCCTGCCGCTTCTTTAAATAAGTTACTTGAGCAACAACTTGTGATATAATAATGCGCGCCTAGATTCGACGGTTTCCGTGGATGGAATAGAAGCGGGGAGGATTTAAAGTTGCCAGTGATGATGCGATCATATCATGGCAGCCAGCGTGTGCACGATAATATTATTGGCCAGCAGGTTCAGTAGCACCAGGGGATCGAGTGGCTGACTACTGAGTACTGGCCAGGATCGGCCGTCTTGAAGTGTGGACCGTTTTGGTGATAATTTGTTTTTCTGCTTAAGCAACATCAGCCGTGATGCAGATGTCACCACGAAAAAAAGAAAAAGAAAATATATCCTGTCCACCTTGCAGCACAGATAATTGAAATATAAAATAAAATAAGATAATAATTTTCGGTTTTCACATCCATTGGCGTGTTTGTTCTCTTGCATCCAACGACGGGGTTGTTTCGGGATAATCAACCAGCAAGATTTCCCAGTTTTTGCCTTCGTTTCCTCGAGCCCAGGGCAGAGACGGCTTGTGGAGAAAGGAAACAAAAAAGGAGCCCAGCAAATTCCCCCGTCATCAAACTCAAGCAGACTGTCCTTGGTGGCCCAGTTGTCTGTAGCGCGGCGTGTAGGCAAGCTGGTCGGTCGTGGTTGGCTGTCTGGAAGGTGTTAAGCGGAGACAAGGCTCATATAGCGCCGAACCCTGGCTGGCATCGATCGACTTAGCCTGGTGTAGCGGTGCAGTGGTGTGTTTAGGAATTCTTTGGTGCTCGTTTCGCTCGTTAACCACATCGACTTGTCGACTCCAACCCTCCAGCCTCGTTTCCCGTCAAGGTCGATTCTTGTCTCTTGCCTCTTGTTTCTTGTCTCTCATTCAGCTTCCAATTCTTTTCCCCTCTCCTCCTCGACTCCTCCTTCACCCCCGCAGTCCTTCTCGTCAGTTTTCCAGTTCCGCCGTTCGTTGCGTGCTGGCGTCGGCTATTCCCTGGCCCTTGTTATCTCCTTGCATTTTCCAATTTCCAGTTTTGTTGGGTTTTATAAAGCTTCGTCTGTCTTTGTTTCAGGCCCGTTTCCCCAGCCAGGCCACTGCCCGGTTGAGTTCCGTCGTCTTGGTCCTTAGTCTCCAAGGCCACAATGCTGGTTTGCTATTGATACCACAGGTTGCTCTCTGTCTGCTGTCAATGCCGTTCTCCTCCTCCAGGCTGCGAGAGGGCTAGATAAAACCACGGGTTCATCAGGCATCAACACACGAGGAAGTCAAACGAGGGCGGACCCAGACATCAAGAGGTACGTGTGTATTGCTTTTTGCAGGGCCAGCTCTCTTTGCCTGTCATTCCAATTCAGTTCTCTCAGGGTCCATTGTGTGTTTGTCTACGGTGGGTGGGTGTGGGTGGTGAAGCATTCCATTCTAGTGTGAATATGTCATGGGCTTGTTGTTGGAACAGAGAACATGACATGACGTGCCTCTGTCGCGTCCGTATTTCCACTTCTGTGTGAATTGATGACTGAGCACACTTTGATACATGCCACATACACCACCGTCGATTGCTCTGACACACTGTTTGCTGCTTGCTGTTTATGAGTCCGCCGACACTGTCTGTCATCCATTCACTTTTCTTGTTTAACCCATTGCGATCTCCTATGAACTACTGTGGCTCAGAGGAAGCCCCGGTCTGTGTCTTTGTTTCGAGTGTCTTTCCTCCCTGGCTGATTGTTCTTTCTCGATCTCGGGGAATTTCAATATCCTGCGATTCTATGCCATCTAAGGGTGCTTGAGCCTGCTGCTAACATCTGCGTTGTCTCTATAGAATAGTTCCCTAGGGGCCGAGAAAGGGCATTTCCCTTTCGACGGTCCAGTTCAACAGCCATGGCAGTACTCTCCGGTTTCGTCGTCCCTTATATACTCGCCTTTCTCTATATTATTCCAGTCGCTCTATCGGTTGACCTTTGCTCTTCCACAAATACCGGATCTAGCTTCGATTCTGGTACGTGCGAGCTGTTGAGCGGATGTCCTATTTCCAGCATGTGAGATAGAAACATCAGGTTGACTTTGGTTTTCAAACTAGTATTCGACATATATCAGTCAAACGGAGCCTGCTCGAAAACTTGCGGCAAAAAATATGCAGTTGCAATTGTACAAGGCAAATCATGCTGGTGTTCCAACAATGTGCCTGGTGGCACTATCGCGGATAGCGCGTGCGACGAACCATGCCCTGGGTACCCCTCAGACAGGTGCGGCAACTCTGAAGAGGGTCTTTACGCTTATATATTGCTTAAGAAGCCCTCTCAAACCATCGGCTCGATAACAAAAACCCCCGTGTCGGTCAGTACAAATTTTCTTCTTGGGTTCTAGACCATTTTGCATCATCCCTGCCTCTAATTCCTTTGTTTCGCTTTTGTCTCTCCTTCGAAATCTTACCTGGAACGACGAGCGCATGATCCATGAATCTTCGACAAATCCGCGCTTATACTCATCCATTTTGACGGTTAATACTCAGGCCACATCTCAAACTGGAATTACGACTGTCACTGAGACGCAGCATGAAATGACCACTTCCTCTTCTGTACGGAAACCTATATGTTTTCCAAGTTGTGTTTCTGTGAACTTTTTATGCCTGTCGGGTGATTCATGCTTGGTTGACGATTAAATACTCATCATGCACTGCTAACCTTATTACAATGTTTCTTTTAACACAGACCCAATCACCAACATCAACATCTAGCACAAGGACGAGCAAACCCACCGACTCGGGAGCAAATGTTACACCGACAGGACCTCCCAGCCAAAACGATGAAGCCACATCTAGTTCATCCATAAGCGGGGGAGCGATAGCGGGCATTGTTGTTGGTACATTGCTGGGCATTGGCCTCATAGTTTCCGCGGTATTATGGCTCTTCTGCATTCGTCGACGTCGGGAAAAGGAAGAAGAAAAGGTTGGTACGAACGGCTATGACCGCCCGGCGCCGTCTCCGAGCTTCCACACCTCCATCAACAGTCCAGCTATGACGTACCAAAGAAGCCCGCCCATGAATGGGCCAATGGGTATGCACGATCGAAATCTACTCAGCGTACCGGGCTTTACGGATAGTCGCATGAAAAAGGACGCCGCTATTTATCCGAATGGGAGTCGACATAGCAATGTTTCTTTACAGGACAATCAGGATTACTCAAGACCTGTATTGAGAGTATGTATATCCCCTGAAAGAGGAGGTTTCTTGAGCATTGTAAAGGCTAATCATGTCATCCCCAGTTAACCAACCCGGACCCATAACACCTAACCACACCCTCACTCTCCGCCAAACCCCCTTTTCACGCTCACAAACAACATCAATGCATATATTTTCTACCGCCCCATATGAAGCGCGGGACTCCTTTGTTCATGATACCCTTTTTCATTGATTGCATCTTAATTGCCCATTCCCACCATATACCCTTAACCTTCCAACCGAAACCTACCCATCGAAATCCTCCACCCGTCCCGGAAAACCGAGATCCGGCTATACCAAACCTATCCGACATAATTAAAATCCACAGCGAGCAATCCCAATTTCCCCATAGAAAAAAATATGGTTTAGTTTGGTGGAAAAAGATGAAACGAATTTCTTTTCGAAGTCCAAACCAAAGACACAGATAGTCTCCTTTTCTTCTCTCGCCATTCGCCATTTCCTGTCTCTTCATCTATTTTTTCTTTTATTCTTTCGTTGTATTGTCCCCCTTTTATTTTACTATATCATCCCCCGAACCATAAAACGGGAGAGGGCGTACGTTTCAACTGATAAATCTATGTCTTTTTCTATTTTCTTTTCTGTTCCCATATTGTAGGAACTTTGTATGTACCTAAATTACAAGAAGCATGGCATGGAAATGGAAGGATGGTTTTTTTTTTTTTTTT
>QGQJ01000063.1:0-23075 GCA_003206725.1 Blastomyces emzantsi | reverse complement strand
GTATAAGAGACAGCAACTCATCCCCGCCCCGCCCCAGAAAAGAGTGGCCTGTTATAATAGCTCCCACTACTTCCCCAGTCTTCGTGACATAATATTGTTCTGAAGAAGAATATCCTTGTTTCCCTCCCTATTGCCGTGTCATGTTTTCCCCTTTGCTGGCTGGGAGATGAATTTATGCCTGTTAATTTTGTGTACTTACCACCCTGTTGCGATATTCGGGTTGTTTGCTGGGCTTCAACCATTCTTTTTTACCCTAATCCTACTTCTTGTTGACCTACGCCTTCTTTTTCTTCTTCTTTTTCGTCTCCTTACTTTTTTGAACTAATCCCTTTTGTCTAACTTGTTGTCACTTTCCCCGCCCGCATACACCTTGCATGTATATTTACACAGAGTTTTGATCACCTCGGATATCTGTTAGTTGTATATATATCTCTATACACCTATACACATTTCTTTTCTACCTTTACAAGGTAGAGCAATTCTCCCTGCCCGACTAAAAATATATGTAATATTTTAATATTTGAAAATCCTGCTTGTTGCATTTGTTATTTGTTCTCTTGTGTCGGTATCTCTGTCCTCCCTATCCCGCCTTCCTCGGTCGTCCTGTAAATAATATTTTTATTCCCCCTCTTTTATAGGTCCAGGATCATGACGTCGATACTTTGGACATTTTCTCTTGAATTATTTTTGGCTAACCCCAACGGGCGTGGCGGACTCTAGGTTAACATCGATGGAGGAGCATGCGCCAAATCCACAGTCAGCATGAGCTGCCACTTCTGCCAGGAGGACCCCTTGGGGGGTGCCGAACACGCACAGGAGAATCCGACATCCATCTCCCCTCCCAAATGTCCGCGTGGAAAATAAACAACCGGGCAACGGGCATTTCCATGACTATCCAACACCTAATAGCACTCAGAAACGAGGGATATGGAGTGGTTCAACACTGAAATCCCGCTAAGCGGGGATGAAATATTCAACTTTTGAAAATGGCCTGGAAGTGGAAGCGCCTGGGGAAAGCCGCAGGAAATCGGCTTGTGGACATCCGTGCAGAGCAAAACGGATATTTATGCCGGCGTTCAATGCAACCTTTTAATCCGTTAAAGTTCGACTACGAGCAAAGTCGCCAGGCTCAGCCGCACCACGTATGTGATCTACTTCAATTACTTCCTGGAGAATCACGGGAGAGCTGGAGGATATCGGGCGCAATATACGAATTAATACAAGGAGGAACGCGGTCTGGACAGCGCGATTTGCACGCCACCAACTTTCAAGAGGTTTGAACAGCTTCCTGGTCCCTTCGGCTTACTCTCCGCTAGGTTGGACCTCCCAATCAAGGAAGCTCCTGGGTGCGGATGGTGAAAAGTGTCTGCAGCCAGAAGAATCACTGATATTGCGTGAGATTGGAAAGCGGCCTAGCAACCTCAAGCAATGTTGCGATAGTGGCGTTTGGGGATATATAAGGGCCTACCTGATGTAGGTTGGAATAACCTATCGGGACCCATACTGATTTCTTAATCGTCAAAAGTAAAGGGTAACATAGATTTCGAACTTCACCCATTCTTTGTCAATCAAGTCACAATATTTCTCCAATACAATATTCCGCAGAAACTTTCAAAATGTGCGGAATTACAGCGAGCATTGCCCTACCTCTAAGCCATGTACGCGGAGGTACTCATGACAGCACCGAAGCCGCCCCTGACGAATCCCTAACGTACAAACTTCAAGCCTCTCTTTGAAAAAATAAAGCACCGCGGACCAGATGGATCTGGCGTCTGGGTAAGTCCCGGTGGCAATGTTGGCCTTGGACATTGCCGACTTGCCATCAACGACCTGTCCCCCAGCGGTTCGCAACCTCTTTCCAGCGATGATGGGCAAATTCACGCCGTTGTAAATGGCGAGATCTATGATTATGACCGGCTGCGCGGCATCTGTGCTGTCGTCCACGGCTACAAATTCCATGGCGAAAGCGATAGCGAGCTCGTGTTAGCTCTCTACAAAATATACGGATGTCCGGAGTTGTTTAAACACCTGCGAGGCGAATTTGCATTTGTTCTATACGATGGCCGCGATGGATGCGAAAGGGTGATTGCTGGGAGAGATAGGTTTGGTATCAAGCCGCTGTTTTGGACGACTGTTGGGGATAGGTTTTACTAGCAGCGGAGTCAAAAGCATTCCTCCCTTTGGGTTGGAAACCCGAGTGGGATGTTGGGGCAATAATGGAGCGCGACTGGATGGTTGACGATAGAACACAGTTCAAAGGGGGTGAAGAAAGTGTTGCCAGGGCATTGGCTTGAAATCTCCAAGAAAGGGCTTGAATTACATAGATACTTGGATTCGGATTATGAAGATAAGGTAGGGTGTCTTTCCTAGTTCATGGCCCGCGACGAAGCTAACGGTAGAACAGACAAAACTTGACACTCGGAGCATTGATGAAATGGTAATTGGGGTCCGCGAGCGGCTCGTCGAAGCAGTCCGGCTGCGACTCCGCGCGGACGTTCCTGTTGGCATATATCTGTCAGGTGGTATCGATTCGTCTGCCATCGCAGGAATCGTAACCCAACTTGCGAGAAAGGAACACATCAAGATTGGCAGCCAAACAGCAACGAGAGTGGCATGCTTTAGTGTTCAGTTTCCAGAAGCGTCGGGCTATGATGAGTCAGGTACAAGAGCAAGTTGAACATCAGACTGCATAGCATCAATAACTAACACCACGTTCTACAGGTATCGCAGATAGAACAGCCAAATGGTTGGGTGTTGAAACAATCAAGAAGGTCGTTGACGAGGCCACTCTGGCGGATAACTTTACTGACGCAGCATATCATTGTGAACACCACAATATCGATCTAAACTTTGTGGCGAAGTTTGCACTATCGACGCTTCCACAAGAGAATGGGATCAAGGTCGTCATAACAGGTGAGGGGGCTGACGAACACTTTGCGGGATACCCGTACTTCCCACAGGACCTTCTACCAGAGCCAGACCTATCTCAGCCGAACTCTCCACTCTCGTCGGACGAAGCCCGCAAGCAGCTGCTAAAGAGAGTGGTTGACGAGATGGGAAATATTGCCCGCAACCTCGGAAAAGCCGCGAATGACAAAAACGGAGATAAAGGCTTTCTTGCTGACGCCAACGGCTGTTCAATGCCCGTGACATTATCCTGGTTGGCGCAACCATCCACAGAGATTTTCGCATCGTGGATACGTGACAGTAATCAAGAGTACGATTTCTGGAAGGCATTAATGATGTCCCACTCAAGTGAAGTCCGGGCCAAGATGCGTTCAGCCTGGCATCCACTGCACACATCCCTATACATGTGGAACAAAAGCGCCCTGCCCAACTACCTGGTTTCGGATCTGGGCGATCGCGTTGAAATGGCCCATAGTGATGAGGGACGCACACCGTACTTGGATCACCATCTCACGGATTATGTGGACAAGCTTCCTCCGAGCGTCAAAATCGCCTATACCGCACAACAAACGACGGTGGATACTCAACAGGACGACGCAGTCTGGAAGAACGCCGGGTCAGCACTGCAGTTGATAACAGAGAAATGGATCCTGCGCGAGGCGGTTCGGCCGTACATTACTGATGAGCTGTACCGGAGGAAGAAGAGTCCGTTCTTGGCACCATCAAAGTGGCCCGATAATGGGCCCTTGCATCGCATGTTTGAAAAACTGTTAACTCGTGATGCTGTTGAAAACCTGGGTTTTATCGACTACAATGTAGTTGAGCGGGAACTAGGTCGAGCATTTGGTGATAATCAAGATGTACTGGCGTTCCGTACGTTGCTGTGTATTGGCTCGTGGGTTGCCTTGTCACAAAGGTTGGGCGTTAAAAAGGCAGAGGCGGCGGACTATATCCGTTAAAACTAGGCTGGCGGCGTGTTTGCTTTTACCTTTTTCCTTCATGGGGCTGGTGGTGTTTCGATGAATCGATGAGTCTACGGTAGAATTGCCTGCGGCTACTCACGAAATCTCACTGGAAGCTTTATTTATAGCTTGCTTGAGTGAGGAAGAGCATAGGCAGCCAGCCCCTTTTTTCCCTCAGTCTTGGACTGATCTCGAGATGCATCCCTAGGCTAGAATTTCTTAACGCTATGGGCAACTAGTTATACATGATGAACGCGCGACCTAATCTAAACCAGACCTTGGAACAGTCCAATCCAGTAACTAATTATGTCAAATTATATATGTTGGTCTAAGTTGCAAAGAAGCTATGAATGTCAACATGCTCCCCTGGGTTATGAGCAACATCCTTGAAGACTTATACCAGAATGTCCTGATTCCTAAACAAAATGCCATATTTGGAGGACGGCTCTTCTAGTATCCCTTCGCTTGGAACGATGAGTAGCCTATAGCTATTCACGCAACCCAAAATTCAAGGTAGAAATCTCGAGTGCCATTCTATTGGATTTCCTGAGCTTTAACCTTCATTCAAGTAAAAAGATATTCAGCCGTGTGGATAAGGTTGGGTTGGAGATACCTTCTACCTAGTTTCCAGCTCAGTAGGTGTCCCAATCCATTTTCCGCAGAAAAGGTAAATAAAAATAATAATAATAATAATAATAACAATAATAATAATAATTTATGATGACGAGTAATAATAGAAGTAGGAACAAAATCACAAAAGCCAACCCGTGTACACAAACACCCCAACGCCGAGTTAAACCCCTTGGCCAACCCATGTCTATAGAAAATGCGCATATTCGCTCATGGCTCCACAGCTATCTCCTAAACCCGACCTCTGGATAGCAAATTCATTCTACATCAATTCCACCCAATAACCCCCTCCGCAACTCTCATCCCTGTCGCATTAACAATCGACATCCGCCGCCCTATCACTCCCGTCTCGCACGCATCAAGCCGCAACTTCCGTATCGTCAAGTTGCCACCAATCTTCTTCGGGCCAGTGATGAGTTTCATACTGGCTAGAGCTGTGGGCGAGGTCTCGACATCTTCCGGCTGCATTAGATTCTGGAGTGGGAAACGGTGGAGGGGTGGGAGTGCGTCTCGGGATTCCGAGGGTGTTAGGTCGCCGTCGGGACTGGGGAGGGGGGGTGTTAATGTTGGGATGATGCGGCAAGTTATAGCATCGTCCCCTCTATCCTGCCCAGGGAGGGAGGGAATGGGTAAAGGGAAGCTATGTAGTATATAGCAATGAATACATACTGTATTTCAACCCAGTAGGCTCTAAAGGTCTCTACCAGGCAGGGTTGAATCTGCCTTTGTTCCGCCTGTTCGCCCGTGGGCCTATTGATAGAGAAGTGAATCGCCTCCTTTTCAGTAGTGTGGTGTTCATGGAGAGTAATCTGGTAGTCGAATAGGGCATTGTTGCTTGCTGTTTCGTCTGCTTCCGTGTTCAGGGGCCGAAGAAAGGCTGTGGCTCCTCCTTGGCTAGTTCTCGAAGAAAACCCGTTGCACATATTCTTATATAGGGCCGTCTAATGGCGGATATTTCTGGCTATGTTTGAGGTATTTAATAAGATGAGGGTCAAATGAAAGGAATGAGTATAAATAAGGAGAGAGATTTCATGTAACTATCTTGATTGCGGAAGCCCAAGAAAGGGGCATGATTACCTTCCTATCCTATATATATATATATCACATACCAACGCCTCCGCCTCCGCTCTCCGACCCCTACTTGGTGTTCTGGATCTGCAAAAGGATGCTCCATATATTTCCACTTAGGTTCTTGATATATGGGTACCATGGTAGACTTTGCGATGCTTCAAGGGGATTTGAGCATATTTCTAAACTTTATCTCAGATCGGGCAAACAGTGAGCAGATTATCTGGATGCTGAATGGAGAAACCCCCCTGAACCCTACATTCTCAAACCGTATGTTAATTGAGATTGAGAGCGTAGATAATATCATCTGTTTCCCATTCCATATACACACATCTCATACACAAACAACCCTATAACCCATTTCCTACACATTTCGCCCCCGGCCTCAACCATGGCCCAGACATATTCTCTCCCGCCCCTTCCCTTTGCCTACGATGTAAGTAGAGCGCTTTACCCCTTCCCGCCCTGTGGCGGCATCTGCGGTAGGGCTAAACTCGGGATATCAAAAAAACTTCTCGATATTAGGCCCTCGAGCCAGCCATTTCCACGCCGATAATGGAACTTCACCATGCCAAGCACCATAACACTTACGTGGCAAACCTCAACAAAGCGCTTCAAGACCAGATGGAAGCGATAAAGGCAGGAAACATCCGCGATCAGGTTAATCAGCTCGCGATAATCAGTTTCAACGCCGGTGGACATATCAATCACTCGCTTTTCTGGGCAAACCTGGCCCCCTCCGGAACCCCTGAAACCAAGGTCGACGCGGCGCCGAAACTGTGGGAGGCAATTCGGCAGCAGTGGGGAGACGATGATGGTGTATTCCGGCAGAAATTGAGTGAGGCGTTATTGGGAATTCGAGGAAGTGGATGGGGTTGGTTGGTTCGTCAGGGAAGCCAGGGGCCGTTGGCTATCGTCACAACTCATGACCAGGATATCGTCGCGAAGGATGAGATTCCTATCTTGGGGATAGACATGTGGGAACATGCGTATTATTTGCAGGTAAGGGCTGGTTTTGGGAATATATAATCTCATTCTTTTTTATTATTTTTGGTTTATTCCATTTCTTAAGTCTGATGTCAAAATCGATTCTGTGATGCCATTTAGTATTTGAATCGGAAGGCAGGCTATGTCGAGAACATCTGGTCCGTCATTAATTGGAAGACAGCAGAGGAACGATACCTTGGAGGGAGCGCCGATCAATGACCTCAGGGCGTCAATCTAGTTGGTATGTTTGTTGATCGGGCTGAGCTTGTCGGTTTGGTTTGACAGCACTGGAAAGCAGTCAAACATGTTAAAGGCCCAAAAAGACGCCGCCGTGACGGGCGAGTGACTCATATAAAGAGAAATATGACCTCGGTTTTCATGTATGTCCCGCCTTTAGGCCGAAATCTCAATAGGGAACGAGGATAGACATTGAGGTGTACAGCCTGGCGCCCAGAGACTTTGATATAACTATAACTACCCTTGTTGTTGAAGGGTGTATGTATTTACTGTACTTAGATAAGGGCAGCGCGTTTCGCCAGACCAGTGATTCATGGGGTTACAAAGACCAGGGAAGAAGGCAATTACCCCGAATAACACGAGCCCTGAATCTTTCCTTACTTCAAATATATATTTAATATATTATTCATGAGACGAGAAGAAATTGCTGGTGTTCTACGCTATTTATAGCCTTCTAATCCGAAATCTCCACCCGTCCAATCAATCCTCGATGGTCTAGTGGTGATGATTTCCGCTTGTCATTCGGTCGTCACGACTGACGAGCGCGGGAGACCAGGGTTCGATTCCCTGTCGGGGAGGTTTGTTTTTTTTTCTTTTCTTTTTTTTTTTTTTACTTATTTCATTTACCTATTTCCCGGGGAAGAAAGAGCTAAAACCGCGACCTGTTCATTTTTTGCCTATTTATTTTTAACCTGTAGCTTAACATCCGATAGGGAAGACCCAGCCTGCCTGGAAGAGGTGGCCCTTCCGATTTCCACACAACACCATCAGGTTCATCGACGATTCTCAGTAGTGATTTCCAACGTCGGAAGCGAGGAGAGGCGACTCGCGGGATTTTGGAGAGACTGATTCAGAATAGCTACTGAGCAAGACCACTGTCAATAATCCGCTGAATAGTGGCATCGATTCAAGAAGCGCAGGGTGTTTGCGGTCAATGACAAAACATTAAAAAACCCACCCATTGGTAGAATAAATCGCCCACATTTTGAGAAGGTGGAGTTCCGCTAAAAGGTACACGTACGTTAATCGTGAGACAAAAGGTGCTCAAGAAATAATTAAAGTCTAAATTGCAAAATCTGTGGTAGAACACCAAGGAAAAACAAGGGGTATAAAAGAAAATTCGAGTTTAACAGTCACTTAAATGACGGAGGAACATTTTCGCGTATATGGTTGTTCCGACTTGCAACCCTGGACCAAGCAGAAGAGAAAAATATATATATGTAAAACGCCAAAATATAGTACATGCTAGAATCGAGGTGAAGAGACTGTAGACGGGTTCTGTTCGTGAGGGTACAAGATGAGGATATATTCAGGGCGTGATCTCTTCTATGGTTGGCCGTTTCATTTCGGGTTTCTTCCCCATGAGTTTGTTCATTACATTCGTATTGTTGCGTGGGTTTGGTTGCGAGATACTTGTGGATTGTGTGTTCTTGTCTTCATCATGGGATATGGCGCTTTCGTTGTCCGTGCTGGTAGCAGAATCGGCGTCATCGTCTTGTTCTTCTAGCACACCCAGGCCAAGGTTCTGTAAGGGGAGAAAACCGTTAGTTGCATTCCAAGGAAAAGCTCCATATGCGGGTCGTCTATGAGTATGATGAAATGCTCTTGCAGGTAGAAGGAAGAAATCGTACCATTTCAATGTATTGCCCATCAACTTCAGTCTCCTCGCTATGATCAAGCTCCACACCAGCTACATTTCCGGCAGCTATCTCTTGTTCTAAGTTTTCGTTTGCAGCTCTCAATTCGGGAAGGAAGGAAGCTAGTCGATTCCGTAACGTGGAACCATTAAATCGACGTATTGACGGTTTGAAGTGTGGTCCGCGGCGTGGGACGGAAACGATGTCGCTAGCGCCAGATACGGTGGGAGGGTGATTGCTTTCTGATTCCGACTCGCTGCCGGACGACGAAGATGATGATGATGATGATGAAGAGGAAGAAGAGGGGGAAGAGCAAGAAGAGGACATGGACGATTCGGATTCCCCGCTCGAGGAAGTTTCGTCATCATACGGTTGTTGTATGGGTGCGCGATAACGATGGGCTAATGGTCGAGGGACGGCCGCATCGTTTCCTTGGTCACTGCCACTATCACTATCATAACTGGGCTCACAGCTCGAGCTATCGCTCGTGGAACTACAGCTTGTAGAACCTACCCGGAGCTTGGATCTTTTTGGCTGGGATCCCAGCTCGGGGGAAGAAGTATCCCCATCATCTTCGAGGCATCGCTTCTTGGTCGGTGGGGTGGCGATGTCAGCCATTATTGGCAGAGGGTCCTAAATAACCATCTTCTTGGTCTTGCCTGGGTTGGGGTAAGATATCGTTATTCCTAGTTATGAATTGAAGAATGATGTTATTTATTTAGCCTCAAGCCCTCAAAAGCTTCCAAGCTTTTGGCGGAAAAAAGCACGTGCAAGCTCGATCGGGAGCGTCAAAAGCCCTAACCCTAATTGTAAGTTCTTCAACGCTGCAAACTATCAACAGTCCATGGGCGAAACTGGTCAGTTTCTGTTGCTGTTGCTATTGTTTCTCGCGAGTTTGCATTAGCTAGCTGCTGTTCAAATATCCTTCATCACTTGCGAGAATCCTATCTCAGAAACACGCGCATTAGGCGCCCGCCTAAATATCACGTGGGATGCTCCTTTCGTCCATGGCGGCCACCAAACGGCCACGGCGGACAGGTTCACAGTCCTCGAGATAAATATACACGAATGAATCAGGCACCTAGCGCCAAATAATTTAGTTGCAACAGCAAGATTCTCTCAACAGTGATGCATTCTTGAGATCGATCAATCACTTGGCGCATTTTCTCTCCGTGCTAGTTTGAACGTCGTTCGTACGCAATATATCTTACCTGCATCGCTCTGAACAAATGCTAGCCGCTTCACTAAGGCGCTACGGAATCTAAGAAAGGTACACCCCGCCTGTTTCTTATGCCGTTGCAAGATTGCATGTGCTGGTCGCTCCCTCCGAATATATATTGGCTTTCTTCGTGGTAAGGGGATCATCGTTGGGCTGGGTCAAGAACCTCCCAGCAGAATCTCCTTCAGCACTTCAGCCTGCCCCCTTCAATAATTGCTCTTTTGCTTTCAAGTATGCCGTTGTCTGAGGACGAGGACTATCTTCCAGAGGGACATACCTCTTGTCTTCTTTGAAGCTGCTACCTCGCCCATAATTCAGCCACGAGGTCCATTGATTCGAGAGACTTTGTGATGCTCTTCATTCGTAGTTCTTACCCTGGTTTAGTTTCTTAAGAAAATGTTTTATTATTGTATTCCTATGTCTTGCTGGAATGCACTCCCTGTTCTTTTATTTCCAACGTGTTCAAACCTGACAATTAGCATTGTTTTGCACACTTCCTTTGATTGAACTAGTTTCATAATCCGTGTACCTTCTCTGACCTAGCCTTCTTTATTTGAGACCCTCATTTGAATTCCTTGAAATTTGATGCATTAACATTACCTTAGCTTACAGCATACTAGGATCAGATCTCTCCCCGAACCGTGCAGCATTGCGGCGGTCCGCATCTACAAGTGATATTTCAGTCCTTTGAGCAAGGCTGAGACAATATCGAGTTTCACGGCTATCACATAGGAAACGAAGATCAAATTCTATTTCGCGGGAGAAACCTCCGCGCGGGTTTTTCCTGTTAACGGGGGACCCATTGAACTGCCCCGGGCTTTGTGGTTAAATACTTTGGTGGTTCCCTGATAGAAGGTACCGTTCACCGCCGCCACATTCTTATATGGCTTTTCTCCTTTGCTAGTTTTCCAAAAACAAGGACTACGTCTGATCTCATCGCAAGAGGAGACAAGTTAGACGACTAGAAGAAAAGAAAAGCCGTCGGCGATTGGTACTTTGTTCTCCTTTTCGCTCAAAATGGACAACCCGAAAATTGTAACCCCCGAACCAGAACCGGCAGCAGAAAGCAAAAGCGGCGTGATACCTGCCTCCCGAAAGACACTCCACCAAAACATCCTAGGAAAGCTGCGACCATTACCTTTGCAGTATCACTGGACAGTCTGGTACGAAAAGCATTCAGAGTCCTCTAACTACGACGAAAGACTGTATGTGCTTCATGAAGACGTTGCCGACATTGGCACCTTCTACAGAGTCTACAATAACTACCCCTGGCACAAAGTCAAACTGCGAGACACTGTTCACATTTTCCGCAAGGGTACAAAGCCCGTGTGGGAAGATCCAGAGAACCAAGAAGGCGGCCGTTGGACGTTCCGCGTGCCAAAGGCCAAGAGCCAGGCGTTTTTTCATGAAGTTGCAATTCTCTGCATGGCCAATGAATTCCAGGCAGCCCTTGAAGCTGGTACGTTGGAAAACATCATTTTCCCTGACCTCCGTTTTTCTTTTTCATCCTTACTGCAACGTCTATAGAAACATAGGGGGTTGCACTAGGATACACCCCTAAGACAAAAAGAGAAAGGAAAAAAATTCAAGTACTAACAGAAATAGAACACGACCATGTCCTCGGAATCTCCACCTCAGTGCGCTTTAACTCCCACCTAATCTCCATATGGAACAAGTCCGGCTCGAATCAGAAGGCCATCAAAGCCATCGAAGATACGGTTCTACAACGGCTCTCGGCGGACCTACGCCCATCATCAACTCAATCATATTTCTATAAGCGCCATGACGAGCATGAAGGTTTCAAGGCCGCCATCGAGGAGCAGGGGGGCTCTACAAGCCGCGGGGAATGTGTAAATGGGCCATGATAGCATAAGCCCGCGAGACCATTTCATTAACCCACTGACAATCAGAAGCAGTTATCCTAAGTTGGTTCATCTTTCATCGCTTTTTATTTTCTTCGCGCGCCATTTTACGATTTAGATGACTGCTTCCATCCGGTCACGCAAGCTGTCCCTTTTCGGAGCCAACCGAGTATTGTCTCATCGTCCCCCTCGCCTCTCTATTTTCTGCTTTGTCTAGTTTATTCGTGCTTTTACATACAATCTCTTTAATGAAGAACAAGGACATTCATACCTTCATGGACAATGTCAATGATTTGTTTCACAATGGCAAGGTGGCAAAACGAACTTTTTGCCCTCTATCCTCGCTCTGTTCTTCCCATCATATCCTTAGATATACTTTATTTTACGGCCTTGTTAGAGAACCTATTGTCACCTTCTTTTGAATTATCTTATGATATTTATATGTTTTTAGAATGCACGCGTATAATATTTCGGAATATGTACTGTACTTCCTTAGTACCAAGGACCTGGTGGCCTCAAACTCGAAAAAAACTTTACTGCCATTTCCTACTCGTTCCTTGTAACCTAAACTCAAAGTCTGATAGTAACCTACGACCTGATATTATTCATGCACAACTACGGCTGCGATGCCATCAATGCTAACTGTGACGATAAACCCTCCTCCCAAACAATTAGTTGTATGTACATGAAATATCCGTGTTTAGTTAGGAACAAAACTATTGAAACATTATCGCCACTCCAAACTCCAAACCGCAATCATAATTAAATATGGACATAGTTCATAGAAAAAAGGCCCAAAATTAGACCAGAGTATTATCTGCTCCTGCTTCTCCGTCTGCTCCTCCGATCATCCTTGTCGCTAGCCACGGAAGGAGCAGTGCCAGATCCTCCCGGTATGTACCTATCAATTTCGGGAAGCTTTGGTCGATCTTCTTTATCTCTGTCCCTGTCTCGATCTGGCGTCCTTGCTCGCCGTCTAGTCGGCGTCCGACTACGGTTGCTAGTAGGAGGTACATAGCGGTCAATATCAGGGGGGCTACGAGACCTGGATCGCCGGCCATTGCGCGAGTAAGACTTATCCTGCTCAGTATCCCGCTCCGCACCCCGCTCCCGACCTCTATCCCTGTCTCTGTGACTGCGGGAACGGGATCGAGAGCGGCGACGTCGCCTGGTTGACCGAGACCGGGTGCGGCCTCGCGAATGATCCCTCGGACGGTAACAACGGTCATCCCTATCTCGCTCCCTACTCCGCCCTATATCGCTGTCTCTGTCCCTATCTCTGCCCCGATCTCTATTTCTCTCTCTGCCACGGCTTCGTGCAGTTGATCTGCTATGGCTCCTGCTGCGATCCCTGCTTCTTCCGCGAGTGCGAGAATGATCATCTTTGTCCAACTTGCTTCGAGTCGAGGGCCTGTACAAGTCCATCTCACGATCTCTGTCATCATATCGTGAAGAGCGCCATGTCCTTGACCTACTTCGTTCGTCTCGATATCGATCACGATCACGATCACGGTCACGGTCACGGTCACGGTCACGGTCACGGTCACGGTCACGGTCACGGTCACGGTCACGGTCTCGGTCTCGGTCTCGGTCTCGGTCACGGTCACGGTCACGGCCTCGATCCCGATCCCGATCTCGATCTGGTCGATCCTGGTCCAGATCCTTATCATTATCATGACGATCATCGCTCAACTTGGCATCAGATTTTGGCGGACCAGGGGGAGGAGACACCTCGTTCTTTAGCCGAGAATGGGAGGCTCGTGAACGAGTCTGATCGGTCCGAAGAGCTTTTGTGTCCGTGACTGATGACTGGCGTGAACGTTGTTGTGGTTGAGTTTGCGGCTGAGCTTGAGGTTGCTGCAGCTGCGCATTTTCAAGGGCTTCGGCCTGTTCAAAGTCAAACTCTGGTTTCTGTCGTGATTTTTCCGCTAATTCTTTCCCTTCCTTTAGAAGCAATTCCAAGGCAGCGTCCTCTAGCGATTTCTCGTCAACAATTACAGGGATAGGTTCTTCGGGGGTCCTGGAACGTTGTCGGGAACGTCGAGGTGATCGTTCGAGCACGGTATCCCGATCCCTATCACGTCCACGATCACGATCACGGTCACGATCTCTATCTCTGTCTCTATCCCGATCTCTCTCCCGATCCCTTTCCCGTTCTTCTTCTCTTTCCTTCTCCCGCTCCCGCCTTCTTCGTTCGTACCGTTCCTCTCTCTCCTTTTCCCTCTGCTCCTCCAGAAGACGTCTTTCTTCTCGAATCTTCTCTCTTTCCGCTCGCCGTTTTTCCTCCAACTCCAGCTTCTTCTTCCGCTCCTCTTCTTCTCTTTGCTTCTCAAGTTCACGTTGTTTCCGTAGCTCCTCAGCCTTAGCCTTAGCCTCTTCGATTTCACGTTGTTTCTGTTTCTCAAGCTCTTTCAGCCAGGTTATTTCTCGCTCATTTCGCTTAGTCTTGACTTCGCGTTCATAGTATTCGTCTGCCCTACTACCTCTCTCTTCCTCTAGCGCAGCCGTTTCTTCGCCAACTTCTTGTCGACGAATAGTGCGAAGGGAGTCAAGGATATAGTCCAGGTGGTTAGAAGATATCGCGTCTATGGCCCCTTCAACACTTTTGTAAAGATCACTTCGATCAACGGCGCCTTCTATTAGAGTTGCGGCTTTTCCTCTCTCCCTTGACAATAAAGAGGGATCTCGATCAATTTCAGATTCGGCCATTTCGATCAAAGAGGATGTAAGAGAATTTTTGGCTTCCTATGGTAGAAGAGAACGGGTAAGAGTTAGCCGTGGTCTAGAAAATAAGAAACCTTCAAAAATGATATAGATATAGATAGTTGCGGCTCAAGGGGCTGTGAAGGCTATTTGCTCACACTCTCGCTAAATTCCGCCCATATTTTCTTTCGAACCGAGTCAAAACCACCCTTCTTCTTAAACGCGTATAGAAGGCCATCGATCGACGTTCGCTGCGCAGCTGATAATGGCAGATCTGAAGTTTTGAACTTCTTGCGCTGGAGGCTTTCGAGATCGATTCCTGGCCGCTTGACGCCAGCCATCTCTACGTCTGAGCCAGCCATGATGACTAGCTCGAACAAAAGCGGTCCTTTAACTATTTGCTGGAGAATTCCTCACATTTCTGAGTAGGACTTAGCGGTGACCCATCTCTCGTCGACAATCCCCGGGCGTTGCGCGTTGGAGTGAACTTTCTCTAAAAGTCGCGATGCGATGAAGGGCTATTGCTCTCCGACCGGCGGAATTATTTTCCCGGTGCCGAAGCTTCCTCACCAACTCACGAACCTCCAAAAGTCATTGATCCGGCCGGAAACGCATCTGTGGAGCGCAATTGTCTACGAGGACGCTTGCTACACAATTCGTGAGAAGCCAATTCTTTAATAACAAATCGTGAGGCGCGCAGATACCCCCGAAACCTGTCCACGGCACATTCCGTCCGGTTCTGCGCCCACAAATTCCAGCCAACCCTGGCATCGCGCCCGATCGATCCCGAATAACATTCAACCATGCCTCTTCACAAAGTCCTGTTCTGGAGCGGCTTCGGTATGTCGCTCCCTTGCTTAGAGAAGGAAGACCGGCTATGGCGTGTTCTCTCCGGAAGTTCAGCAATTCCAGGGAGACTGCAGCTGTCCATTTTCTATGTCCCTTAAAGTGGGATATGTTCTGCGAAGAAGTACCTACTAACTGACAAATTCTACAGGCATTGCCGTTCGCTTTTGGCAACTCGGCATCGAAATGCGCCCTCTTTTCCAAAAACAAGCACTATGGGTGTATCCTCTCTTCGCGACAGTTGGGGGCAGTTTCGGATATTGGCTTGAGGGTGTTGACAGCAGACAAATGGGCATCTTGGCGGAACGGAAAAATAGTCTCCTTGAAAAGAGACAAAGGAGAGCAGAGAGGGAGGCCGCGGAGGGCGGCGCGGTGCTTTGAAAGACTGAAGAGAGGGGTGTCTTAGCGAGCTTGTCGTGAGCAATTGGGGCGACGACTATCATATCGCTCGACTCTAGGATAGTTTGAGGTGAGGGAGGGATTCGAACGACTACGATAAATTCAATATACTAGGTATCCTTTTTTAGCGATACAACCGAGATGGAATATGAAAGCTGTAAAAAGAAAAAAGACTTTCATTGTTATCTGTTTTATTACTGTGGGGGATTCATTCATCTTTTTTTCTGCAATAAACAATGTACCCGTTGTTCGGAACTTTTCAGTCTTTCAGTCCTTATCATTCCAAGCTGTTGGTATTCAAAGGCTGATCAGGTATCATTGGGATATTGCGTATGTACATAGCCAGCAAAAAGAGCCAAAATCAATTGAAGCCAGGCAAAATATTCATAGACGTTTGCAGCCATTTTTAATTCTCCTCTGCTTGTGGAGGAGAATGGTCTTCGTTTTCTGGTTCCATTGGGACGTTCGTTTCACATCATGAGGTCGTCCAGTAAGTAATTCTAGGCTACAAGGGTCAGCTTCGGGCCAGAGGCGCGTGTGGGACGGGTAGTGCTGCGGGATGTTGATTGATGCAACCCGACACGGGCGTCATCAATAATATGATTTAGATAGCTAATTCGAAGATGGCCTCAATCTTATGGATGTGTTATTATCCGATTAAAATACACAGGTGGTTAGCAACTCCGCTTGATAACACCGGCAAGACAGTTAACCGGTGCTTGAAATAGAGAACAAGAAGGACGGTATGAAGACCTAAAAACAAAAGAGATGGAAAAACCGGGCGATTTTCTATTATCGTCAGCTTGCAATGACATCAATGGGGTATATGTATCAAGTTATATATAAATCCACTTTAACCCTGCTCAACGGTAAACTGCACGGACACCTCCCATTTCTGACCACCTGCACCGTACCCGCCCCCTAATCGATTTCTTATCATGCTGATGATTCTCTCTCGCAATTTGGCTAAATTTTCCTCTGAGCCAGCCACCCGCAGCTTGATACATGCTATGCAGAGACCGTAGTGGACCTGCCAGAATTTTGCCTCTTCAATCTCCGACACAGCTGGGTGGCTGGAAATGTCTCTCAGAACCTCAGAAGTTCCGGAGCCAGAGTACGACATCAGAAGCATGGACCCAAGCGTTTTAACTAGACGAACGCCGAAAACACACATGGAGATGGCAACGGTGAAGGAGAGGATTCGATCCAACCATAGATACATTTGCACGGACAATAGCGGAAGCAAGAGGAGAAGGGTTGAGCATGAAAGCGTAAGAAAGTGAGCCGGGTTGCTAAGGATAGAAGGTAGGGATTCGATGTAGGCAAAACGGATAGCTTTGCCAATCCTTGCGTGGTTTTTTAAAGCGATAGCGGATATCAATGTAGCCACTATCGCCAGCAGAGCTGTGATATCGACACTCCCCGGTGAAACTCGCGGGTGAGAGTGGGAATGATGGGGCCCGTGCCCTGAATTTTCCAGCAAATGCTGGACCGTATGCGAAATTAGATCTCCCCCCATGAAGAATAGTAGCACGGATAAAGCAAACCCTGCAACGACTTCTGCACGCTCCAGACCGAAAGGATGACGAATACTCGACCGCTTCCACACCTCGAAATTTCCGAGTATGTCAACAACTACGCAGAGCATAGCTCCTAGTGAGTCGAAGAGTATGAGATGCGATAACCCAGTCATGGCCATAGAGCCATGGGCAGTCCACAGCGTATATCCAGCCACCACCATGTGGCATACGCTCCACCAAAACCGGATTCTCTGGTCATTTGACATGCTCCCCAGACATTCTCCCCATGTTGGAATTGGTAGGGAGTTCGGTAAGGGCATCGGCGATCTAGGCGGGGGCTCTAAGAATATCTGGTGGGATACGCTGCTGTGCTTATACTTGTGTCCCCGTCTCTGGCCCACGTTCTTTTTCCATTTGGGGCATTATATAGTCAGTTATCAGGTTCGGGCGCACCCGGAATTTCCACGGGGGTCGCCATACCGATTTTGTTATAGGGCTCTTCGCGAGAGCGGTCGGTTTGAAATTAAAAGGCCCTTGCATGTTTTCCGCAGAACCCATGGTCGAGTTCTGGGACGAGTCTAAAAAATCAAAGAGTTTAGCAAGCGCGCAATGGATGAATGGATTAACAGGGGGCCGGGTATCAGATATTTCACCTAGGGTCCCAGAAGCTGCGAAAGTGTTCACCATTGGCGACAAAGTATTCCGGTCAAAGCTCTCCATTGATGATATCACCGTAAAGCTCTCTGGACCTGAAGAAGGGTCGTCTGAAGGCGGCGTGGGAGTTCGAGGAGGGATCGGCAGCGGCAGAGTGTCCGCCATGGCTAAATAATCAGGTTATCAAGCCACGGGGCAGCTTTGTCAAGTGGGGAGAGGAGAGGTGGCTATAATTTGCAAGCTTGGAAACCTAAAAAAGTATCTTGTTAGCTTCCGTCTGGGATAAATGGTAGTATCTATTTATCCTGACCTTCCATCGTAACCAGGGGGTTCGTACATGTACGTGCTCCAGATATCATCCGGGTTGTTTACTCCGCATGCGCAGAAGGTTGGACTTGAGATCTGTTCCTGGCCGCTGCTGATTGCAGTCCCAAGGTCCACAGCCGAAAGTCAGCCGCCAACCATTCTTGGCCGTTGTTTGCCGCCACCAACTCGACAGCCGCAACGACAACGACAACTACAACTACAACTACAGTCTGTACAACTACAACTAAACCAGACTCCGTACTCTTTGAACGAGGAAAACGAGGAGATAACCACCAGCCGGAGCCCAACTCTGGTAATGGCCCTTATACTGGCATACGGTTGAGCTCCTATGGCTCAATCACCTCTAGTCCATGGAAAACCGCCGCGCGCTTCTCTTCTTCGTGCTCCTGTTCTTCCTGCTATCTGCTCCAGAACCACGCCCGCCCACCATTAGCTTTGAGCGAGAGCGCCACCAGCAGAAGACGGAGGAACAGCGGGCTCTGTCGCTCCTTAATAGCTCGAGATATGGTGACTTGGACAGCGCTGCGGGTCGCTGGCTTCCTTTGGGAGGCCTGACCAAGGATGATGGCTATGCATGGGGGTTGCTTCCTGTGGTAAAGGACCGCGCCCGGGACCAGCTGTACTCGATCCTCCAACATTCCGGCTTGCTGAGCGAGCAACCGATCGAATGGCAGACGCATCCCCTTCGGTCGGACCTTAATACCTCAAATCTACAGATTCCCGTATATCACAACGTTACCGGGAAGGTCCGGGGCAACTGGGTGCGCTGGCAGGGCCCTGAGACAGAGAACCTCCCGCAGCTGAATACCACGGCAATCATGCTGCGGCATGATTATTTTACCAGCACATTCGCGAATAATATTACTACAGACCATGGCACTCTCTTGATGGAGTTACAGGAGGAGGATAGGGAGGGGCTGGCCTTGGCCGGTTCAACTGCCAGGGAGATAAGAGCAGATATGACACTATACACGGATGCGTCACTGGGAGGCAACCATTACGTACGGCTTTTCGGTGTGCATTTTCCATCATCGGGTGGAATGCTTCTTAGCACTACCAGTGAAAAGTTCGCGGGGCTGTCAGCAATGCCACAATTCGCTCTTTCGAATGATACATTCGAACTCTCTCGCCAGCTGCTGAACAGGTCACTCACTGAAACCTTGGCCGAAAAGAAAACGGGACCTGTAGATTATCTGCCCTGGTCGTCTCTTCCCCATGGCCCAAGCAGCATGACATTTCCGGCACCCAAGTGCGAATATGTCGTGTATCTCCAGCAGCACCCCTTAGTAATAAATGGTCAAATAGCTCGACGTCCTCTACTACAATCGATCGAAGACGAACTGCGGTTCCCCGTAGGTGCCCCAGTGCCGTCTCCGCCATTGATGACAATGTCTATGACGCTGTTTTCCCCCGATTGTGGATTCGTGCTGGAGAGCAAGGGATCACCAGCTTACTCTCCTTCAGACGGACTCTACCTTTCTGGCCCAAAGCAGGAACAATACCGGAAACATGCTGGACGGCTAGTCGTGATTATGGCGGCAGTTCTTTGCGTTCAGATTCACCTCTTGATGAGACAGATGAAAGACACCTCCACCCCATCAACTAGGAGCAGAGTCAGCTTCTACACCATCGCTATGATGTCTATGGGTGACGCTCTGTTTGGTTCATTTATCCTGATGCAGCTATATGATGAAGCCCCGTTTCTGCTTCTTACCGGAACTACATTTTTAGCGTTCTTCTCTGTCAGTTTCCTGGCAATGAAGTTTCAGATAGAAGTGTGGGTTGTTCAAGCCCCTGAACGCAGGGAAGCCGATCGATCATCGTCTGCTCGAGCCCCATCTGGGCCACCCCAATCTCTCCCAGCACCAGCAACAGCGCCTCGTCCCGTGGATACGGGCGCCACACCTATCATCATACTACCACCAGATCAGGATGAACCCGAAGACACGGTCACTGGCACTCCGGTACCTCAAGCAACCGGCGATTCAGGAACTAATGACACCGGGGCCATGTACTCTCGATTTTATTTCACTCTCTTTTGTCTCCTCTTTTTCTCATCGTGGACATTATTCTGGCCAAACCGCCTCACCCGGATGTATGGCCACGGTGTATCCTTCATCTACCTTTCGTTTTGGATCCCGCAAATATATCGCAATGTAATGCGAAACTGCCGCAAAGCCCTAACATGGGAATTTGTCGTAGGCCAAAGCCTCATCCGAATATTCCCTTTTCTCTACTTCTACGCCCTCCCGGGCAATGTCCTATTCATCAAACCAGGTTCCATATTTACGCTTGGCATCGTAGCCTGGGTATGGATGCAAACGGTGGTTCTCGCTGCCCAGGACCTCTTAGGTCCACGCTTTTTCGTCCCCCACGGCTGGGCGCCGCCAGCTTACGATTACCACCCGATTCTCAGAGATACCTCTGCCTCAGGTTCCAGCGAAGACATCGAGGCTGCAGGTGTCTTGCCGATCGGGTTCCTCCGAGGCGAAGAAAGTAATTCGCCCGCACCATCCAGCGCAAAAGACGACGACAAAAGTAGCTTGGACCACAGTAACACTAATAATAATGATGACAAGGATCGTAAAAGCAGGCGATTCGACTGTGCTATCTGCATGCAGGATATCGAAGTACCCATCCTCAGTGTGTCGGGCGGTAGTACGGGCGTTGCACCAACCAGTGTAGCAGAAGGGGCTGTAAACCTGCTCAGCCGGCGTGCTTATATGGTCACACCATGCCGGCACATCTTTCACAGTACGTGTTTGGAGAGCTGGATGCGGCTACGACTACAGTGTCCGATTTGTCGAGAGAACTTGCCTCCAATATGAGTGTGTATATTTTTATGTTCTGTGATTTTTCTTTTTTGTTTTTCGGAAACACTCTCTCTGTACAGTAGATTCGTTCGGTTTTTTTTTTTTTGTCATCGGATCATCTTGCGGTGTTTGATTGTTTTTGTACTCAAATGCAAAGGTATAGAATTTCATGGGTTTGCAATTGGTTCTCATTTGGGTCTGCAATTTAGATCAATTGCATTGATATCTGATTGGTGAACAAACATTTACTTTTCTTCGTCTCCACGTGGGCCATCTGAAATAGCACATACATACTATATCTTTTAGCTATGTACATACTACACTGTAAGAAGTCGCAGGTTATCTTTTATTTCAGCTCCATCTATTCTCTTCCCCTTCCCAATCGGATTTAATAGAAGCAAGCACAAGGACAGCCAGTGTTGGTGATTTGAGCACATTCACGCGGTAAAACCACAACACTCTGACATGTTGAAACATCAGTAGATAAGCAGATATACATACATATCGCAAAAGAGAAAGTTTGAGGCAAAAAAA
This sequence comes from Blastomyces emzantsi, assembly GCA_003206725.1. Lineage (NCBI taxonomy): Eukaryota > Fungi > Ascomycota > Eurotiomycetes > Onygenales > Ajellomycetaceae > Blastomyces > Blastomyces emzantsi. Next base: position 1,770 of record QGQJ01000063.1, on the reverse strand, counting down.
AAAAAAAAGAAAAGAAATTGAGTCAAATCGATAAAAGATCCCCATCACCCACAGATCCCACAAGCAACGCAAACCGACATCATAAAAACATGATTTAAAAACATGGCAAAAACGTGAACCCCACCCCCGGATATCCCAAATTATTTTTTACCCCTCAACCTCCTCCTCCTCCACCTTGGCCTGATATTCCTTCTTCTCCATCAACCCGTCCAACTCAGTCGGGTCCGACAGCTCAATCTTGGCAAACCAGCCCTTATCTTCTGGGCTCTCGTTGATGATCTTGGGCGACTCCTCCAGCTTCGTGTTGGCCTCGACGATCTTGCCGGTCACGGGGGAGAGGATGTCTGAGGCGGACTTGACGGACTCGACGGCGCCGATGGTCTCGCCCGAGGCAACTTCGGTGTCGACGGTGGGCAGCTCAGCGAAGACGACGTCGCCTAGGGCGTTGGCGGCGTATTCAGTGATACCGATTGTGGCTGTAGTTTGGGGCATTTGTGCTGTTAGAGGGATGCTTTTGTGATCAACGGGCGATTGGTGGTGCTGGTGATTCATGTACGATGTTCTTGGATCCAGCCAGCCAGCGTAAGACGTGGATTATATTGGAGGGACAAAATATCCAATTGTGTAATAAAGAACGAATTTATGAAGAATTCAAAAGAGAAACAGAAAAGAAAGAGATGTCTAACCGGTCTTTCCATCCCCAGCCAGCTCAATCCACTCATGCTGCTCGGTATACTTCTTGGCTTGCCCTGTACAAAACGTCGCCAGTCAGCATTTTGTATATCCTGTGGGAATTGATTTTCATCGGAACAAATAATTAAACACAATGCAATTGTATCCAATGGCATATCATCACCTACATAGGGAGCTCTGCGAGAATGCTCTTCTGCAATCCCGAAAGGCGGTGCGGGAGATATATGCGGTGCGGAGAGCTGGGGATGAGACTCTTGGGGCGGCAGCCCAGAGCCCGTTTCGGAGGGGGTGGAGAGTTCGGGCAGCAGCAGCAGCAGCAGACATTGTGAGCGGGGAAATAGCCAGTACCGTAACAAAAGCAGGAATTAAAGAATAATATAGCAGCAATTGGCCAGGATAATTGAAGGAGAATTGTTTCGAGGTTGCGATCAGATGGAAGTTGTTGCTCTTGCTTGACAATTGCCGGGAAAGTTGTGCGCGGAGGCTGAGATAAGCAACGGCCGAGTGCGGGCGGGCCCCAGCGCTGTACGGTACGGTCATTTTCCAGCTGTTACTCGGGCAAAAGCGGAAGTTCCCGCCTGAAGAGAGCGGGCTGCGTATCGTCTGATACCAGCCGCATAATTACGACTAAACCCAAAACCACCAGCTTCAAAATTTCCCGAACGAGGTTTTTTTGTTTCCCGCGGCGAGACTTCTCACGACGGACCACTTAACAATAATTATATACAATTCACCACGATCACCACCCACCGCGCAAATCTTCTCGGTTTATCTTGTCCCTCCTGGTTAAAGGCTGCTCACGACACAGCTGCCGGGGATGTTGTATGAGCTGATTGCGGTGGTATGCTCCTATATTCTCTCCGCATTGTACTCTGCCATCAGACTAACTCAAATTCAACAGGTCCGCCCGGGCAGCGTCCAGGAGGTTAGAGAGTACGTATACATCCCGTCCTATCTCAGCAATTCCCGTCCGCGATCCCAATTTTCCCAGACCTACACAACCTTCCAATGTAGAGCAGATGCCGCTCTCTACATCCAACACCCCGTTCCTGAAAAACAGACACGACAAACCCCCCC
>QGQJ01000626.1:0-37099 GCA_003206725.1 Blastomyces emzantsi | reverse complement strand
TATATATATATATATATCTATCAGAAATTCGTTCTGCAACAGGTTTTCATACCTTCCCACCTCAGTGGGTTCCGAATGATATACTCCCCGCTTCGAAGGAAGTTAAGGTTAGTTATATGGACAGAAGAGACGGGCCCAGGTATCCGGAGGCGGAGGAAAACCCACAGCCAAAGCCATTATTACATTAGCGCACAGAAGAAGAAAAAAGGGAGAGCGAGAGNNNNAAAAAAAAAAAAAAAAAATGGACCCGGACCATGGCCCAAGAGGATAAACACCAGGGTCAACCACACCAAAAAAACCCATTGAGAGAGAGGGCTGGAGAAGGCTTCTTCTCAATGGAAACTTTTTCCTGTGCAGAGACTGTAGCTGACAGCTGCGCTTGTGAGCGAGATATATGTACGGTTGGTGGGAGATGTCATTGCTCAGGAGGCCATTGCTCAGGAGACTGGGTGGATAGATTGTCCCAGTGGACGGCACGGTTCAGCCTGGGGAGAGGGTTTTTTTGTCAAGATAGCTAAGCTATAGCTGTAGTGGGAGTGTTGGGCTGCATTGACGTCTGTGTAACTAGCGGAACGGAGCGCCTCCGCTCCTCGTGTATACACATCAGATCCTATTTTGAGCATTTTCTCGGAACGATCTCTTCGTTTGGCTATTAGGTGGGTTGGATGACTCTTATCTGCGGTCTATAGGGTATATATAGAAGTATATTTCTCAATTCACTCATCGAGAATCAGTTGTAAGACAAATATTTTCATGCGGACATTTGCAGCAAGTACACTGTGAGCATAGTTTAGACACATTATCATGAATACCGGGGTGAAAGCAATGTGCTCTGCCTTTTTAGCAAGGAAACTGATATCAATATTGCATATACTTGTGTGGGTAAAGGAGTGCAACCTATAGACATACAAGATGAGCTATAGTCATCAAGGGAAAAGAGTGATAATTCATGTATCTTGAACTCTATCTGTTGACAGATATAGTCCATAGTCCATGATGTCAAAATAATTCCTCTCACTTGGACCGCATAATGTAAAGAGGATCAAGTATCAAATATTAAAATTCCCGGGCGGGCCATCTTCCAGAGTGGGTAGGGGTTAACATCAAATCTGAAGTAAGCAGCGCCGAAGTTATAAAATCGCGCGTCTCCCTCCGATGCCAGTCAGGCATGCATCAACCCTCAGGTCTTTCCCCCCGCAAGCTCCTCCCTCATAGCCCCTTCTCGCGCCTTCAGCTCATCGGTAAGCTCCGGCCCAAAATCCTCCTCCGCAGCAATACGTCTCAGTTCCACCCCGCCAGACTTGAACGGAATCTTCTTGCACCACTCGAGCGCTTCATCGGCATCCTTGGTTTTGATCACCCACCAGCCACTGAGAGCCGGATTCTCAAGGGGCCCCTTGACGACAACGGGGTCGGCGGCGTCGGAAAATGAAAGGCGGTATCCGTCGCGTGAGGAAGGGAGCAGACCCTCTCCGCTGACCATGACGCCGGCTTTGACGAGCTGCTCATTGAATGCGGTCATGTCTGCAAACTCCTCTGTCGTGGGCATCCTGCCAGACTCGGCGTCGGCGTCCGGGAGGACCACCACGATGAAGCGGGGCATGGTTATTTAATGGTAATTGATGGATAGGGTGGTTTGACTGGTGGGAGGATTAGCATGGGCGCATGTACCGCTCCAGACAGATCCCAGGAGCAACGTCATGTACTTTCGAGAGCATGGTTGAGCTCAACGCAGGCCCCGCTTTGGAGACTCACCTCGTATAATCTGCTTATTTGTTCATGTAACTTAAAGGACGCAACGAACACAACTTCAACACAACAACTGCCTGAGTAGTTCAGATCATTCCACTCCCGTGAAAGTGGCCCAACAAGTTTCTTGTTATATAGACATCACGGGGACATTTTCAACAGCATGCCAGGCAGCAAGTTCCCCTTCAGAGTTGAACTAGGGCATGGGTGCCTGGGAGAATACGATCGTGGGGGAAAATACCAAGGAACCTTCCTTGGTTTTTCAAGCCTGGCTGCCTTTTTTCGGTTTGGTTGCATGTTGACGCGGAGGATTAATGCTCCGAACCGATACTTTTTGATTATCACAATGATCGAAGAAGTAGAGGAAAATCGGAATCATCAATGAACTTCACCACGACGATCACCTATAACTTAACTACTAATTAAGTATGGGAAGCTGGGAGCTTGAGCCAAACAAGACAAACATTTCGGTGAAGTAGCACGCCTGTCTGGACGCCCGCAAACGGCCCTAACGATGAGTTTATCCACACCGAGAGCTTTCCCGCCTGCAAACCGAAAGTGCCGAAGACTACAGGTTCATAGGGCCGACTCTCCAGCTTCGGCAAGATTACCTCGGTATTCCAATATGTGACGCTTTCAGTTTTGATGTTGACTTGAGCAATTAGAGCTGCAGAGGACATTCTGTGCAGAGGCTCTGATGATTACTAGGGCCATTAGCCATGGTCGCTCATAACAAATCCTTTAAATGATTTCGAGGGAAAAACATGGTGGGATTTGATTGATCCTTCGGGTTTTCAGGGAGTGGCGAGTGTATAGACAACCGGCTGCCCGCGACGCACATGCTTCCTTCCGGGACGCTATTTTTTTTGCACCGGAAAAAGTAAGGCCAATTTCATTCTGGATATATTATGGAATCATTTCATCTCCCGGTTCAGTCATAACCACACGATAAAAAGTCCCTTTTCAACTTAGAATCGCGTTCTCATCAAATTCAAGGTTCAATTGGAAGGACAGAAATTGTATATATTTCGTTCATACCTCACATCTTTCCGAGCCCACACGCATGCTTTGGCCATAGAAGTTTTTCGAAACATGTCCAGTCCACCCATAAATAGCTCTGTACAAAGCGCAAGCGACAGCATTGATGATGAAGAACATCCTGCTGCACCCTCCATACCGCCCGCATATCCATTTGTCAAGTTGATGGCGCTCGAAAAGTTAGATGAGAACGGAGATGCTGCGGGGAATGGTGGATCTTACGACAGGTGTGCGAATGGCGGTCAGAATGGGGAAACATTTCGATTTGAGAGGTTTCGGGCATTGATGGCCCCGTATCGGCCAGGTGACTTTAAAGTTGCGTATGGCGGACACGTTTACGCCCAGTCGGCATATGCTGCATCAAAGACTGTCGGGAAGGGTTTCGTTTTACATGTAAGGATTTAAAGTTCTTATTCTTATTTTCATTTTGTTTACTGCGTTGTTGTGGACACTGCCCTGGGCCTCCTGGACAGGTAGGTTGAAAGGCACTTGTGAACAATTCAGCAGTATACCTGTTTGACGGAAGGAATATGTGCGTGCCGAACTCGGACCTGAAACCAGCGCGAAGGCGAACAAATCAGATTCCAGCTCAATATCACCAACTTGTACAGATCCAACAGCTTGCCCCATACTTCAAATAAGAGAACAGCAGTAACTTACTATGGCTATTCAGAATATAACAGGCTCGTTCACTCTCCCTGGATTGGATGGGATCCCCTACACATTTTCAGTGCGCCATGTTAGAGACGGTTCAACATACTGCCTTCGCGCCGTAGATGTTTCACAAGGGCAAGGCGTCTGTTTCAGCGCTCTCTGCAGTTTTAAACGGGCAGAACGGAGGTACAATTTCCAGCACCAACCAGTCGCAGATATCCAGGGGAGATATAAAGTCGCCCTAGCAGGGAAGAGGGTAGAGGACCATCCATTGGCACCCTCCGTCGACAGGCCATCATGGAACTCCGAGGTTGAAGAAGGCATAAGCGAAGAGATGCATTTCGCTGGCGTTGAGTCAAGGAAGGTAGTCATGGATGAATACAATGAATCGGTGGATGCTCGAAACCATAAAGACCGGTACCGCCAGCTGCAATTCTATCGGCTCTTGGGGCTACCCGGCCTCGAAGACGAAGAAGATGCGGGCACACTCGAAGAGATTCGGAAGGCTGACGAGGCGGGAGAGTACGATAATCTCTATATCTGTGCCCATTTATACCAGAGTGACCGCAGTTCGCTATTTGTCATTGCGTGGGCTCATGACATGGTCTATGATATTACCAATATCGCGAGTCTAAGCCATACAGTGATCTTCCACACCCATGGGCCAGCGTTGAGGATGATAGACTGGGATGCCCCTGATGAAGCATCCCGGAAAAAGTGGTTCGCGCTGGAAGCACAAACGAGTCGATCGGGAGAGAACCGGGGTCTCTTCCAAGCTCAGGTTTGGAGTCCTGATGGCACACTGGTCGCGACGATGATACAGGATGGCCTACTAAGAGCTTCGTTTCCTAAACTTTGAACGCGAATGCGAATATGTAGATAGATTTGTCCCCTCGAAGCATTTTTGACCTGTTTATATTAGACCTTTGCATATTTTTCATCTTAAATTAGATAGTGAAGATTGGGTGTTTTTGAATGCCGCTTTCCGTTAGCGTTTCGATCTTTCCCGAAGTCTTAAAATTCAATCGAGATATGAGTCCCTTGGGTTCAACTTTTAGACTTGTTGTATCCAAATTGATTCGAAGTCAGGGAGGCTCAGCCCTACGAGATCATGTGACAGTTGCGGGTTGGTGACGACAATGGCTTGGAAGGGACGGCGGCCAACTTTCCATACTACCGTATTTTGCGAAATAAGACCCTGCCTCACTCGAGACCGTTTTCAAGACTTTGACCATGAAGAATATGTTCCAAGATTCTCGGGTATCATGAAGAAGACCCTTCTTTTGGTATTTATCCACGGTTTCAAGGTGTGCCACCCCTCACGCTGCTGCTTCGTGGCTAATTTCATCACGCATTACATGTGGGAGGAGCTTTGATAATATTAACAGCGCAGTCAATAGGGCGGAGATGATACATTTGGAAGCTTCCCGGCCCATCTGCGCGCCCTAGTTAACCATGCGCTGCCGAATATAGAGGTCACCACAGCGGTGTACCCGAAATTTGAGACGAAGGGGGAATTAAACGGGTGTGTGGCTAGGTTTCGAGAATGGTTCGTTCCCTAGTGGTTTGTGCTTGATATCCGAGGGAAATTAATAGCATCTAACGTGTAAAGTTGTGCACAGGCTCCAAAACACGGTTATAGACATAGAAGTCGCAAATGAAACACCTTCTCCTACTGTCGACCCGTCCGTACATGTCTTTTTAATTGGACATTCGATGGGTGGAATTGTTGGCGCAGAGACTTTGCTCCTTTTAGCATCTGAACAACTTTTACCCACTCCGGCAAATACTTCACCCTCTAAGACGTCAGAGGCGGAGGGCAGACCCGTAGAAGCCAACGCTTTTATGTTTCCTCACATCCAAGGATTACTTGCATTCGATACCCCGTTCCTTGGTATTGCGCCAGGAGTTGTCTCATACACAGCCGAAAATCATTATAGAACGGCCACTGCTGCGTACGGAGCAATTTCAGAAGTAGCTGGTGTATTTGGCTGGGGAGGTGCGAAAAACAACGAAAAAAAGGCTAGAAACACACCTGCAACCGATGGAAATAGTCAACCTGGTGCATCCGCCCTTCCTCCAACTACAAGTACTTCTGGCATGGCTTCTTCCACAGATGATGCTGCTGCCACGCCGTCCTGGCAACGCTGGGGACGTTACGCTATGTATGCGGGAGCTGCCGGCGCAGTTGCAGCAGGTGGAGCTGCAGCATTATATTCTCAACGCGATAAATTTTTAGAAGGTTGGAGCTGGGCTACCTCACACTTAGAGTTTGTAGGGTGTCTTGCACGGCCTGAAGAGCTACGACGGCGCGTATCAGCGACCGCAAGACTGCAACAGGAGCGAGGGATCGGCTGCGCAGATTTTTACACATGTTTAGGGAAGGGCGCAGTCGCCGTCCCAGCTAGCAGCAGTGACCACACTTCTTCCACGGTTTCGCATCTTAGTCGGTATATATTGCGCTCGAAGATGCGAACATTCTGCAACCTCCCGGCCGATGTTGATGAGGGCGAAAATAGAGATGACATCAAGGCAAAATACAGCAATATGTCGGGGATCAAGTGGATAAAGGCAACGAATGATAAAGCAACTGATGAAACGAAAGCGCACATGAGCATGTTTTCGCCCATGGAAAATCCATCCTTCTATGATCTGGCTCAGCAGGCTTGCGAGTTGCTGACTGGATGGGTCGATCGAGGGTGGTACTTGAAAGCTACCCGTGCTGGTGGTGGTAGCGGTAGTAACAGTAACCCAAAAGGCAACAGTCCTGGGTCAAACCGTGGCCACGATGAAGGGAAAGACTTTGTGGAAGGCGAAGATGATGTTGTTCTTGTAGATTAGGATGGGTTTATGGAGTCAAATTTTTTACTCACTCTTTCCGAAGCGAATTTGTTTCAAGCGGGCGTTGTGCGGTACTTTTATGCGAGATGCGAGGGATACACGAATGAATGATGCACTTAAATAAGACAAGGGGACTGAATGCCAAGGAAGCGTTATTGTTATGTTTCTACATTCGCGTGTTACTATACATCGGTACTGATCACGGCGACGGTTGTGACTATGCCTGATTAAAGTATCTCGCTTTCTCAACGAAGAACGAGACGTCGTTCTGTGTCATCCATAGTCCTTCGAAATTCCGTATGCGATAAGCTTTTCTTTTTATACATGATATAGGACTAGCTAACTTTCAACATCTAAAAGCAAACGACTTGGGGAAATTGCACACAATCGTGTCTTCGAGTTCTAGGGACAATTGATTCAGAAATATAATGCGAATTCAGAAGGTATTTCGTTCCTATGAGCATCTAAATAGGAAGAAGGGGTTCAGTGATAAAGGAAAGAAAAGCATAAGAGGGAGGGATTTTGCAAAAGCAGAGCGGCGGTTACTAAAACGTTTCTGTGAGTCGTAAATAGTAAAATATTAAATATATAGGTAACATGTCTCGCTAATATATGAAGGGATGTACAATGGGGTGTAAAAATGACGTGAAAGTGGTAAGTATAAAAATATTTTAGCAACCGAAGCCTGGAAGATGGTTTTGGAAAGAAATCGAAACAAAAGGGAAAAAAAGAAAATTGGAGGTGGCAGCCAACATAACCTAAATAGAACACCAAGCATTAAGATGTCGTTGAAAAGTAGAAACCTGTAGGAAAATTAGGCTAGAACGGCCAAGTGCAGCAAAGGTAAAAGGAATCCTCTTAAAGAAAGAGGCTGGAGTAATGTGACAATGTTTATAGATATGAGGATATGACAATAGCAAAGATATTAGTTTCAATTGGGTGGCTTTAGTAATTCGTTGGCACACCTCCGTAGACGGAACTTCGCTGGTGGTACAAGCTGCTTGCGTAGTCGGAGTTGGTGTCATGGTAAACAGTAGCCCTTCGGTCATCTTCTAGAAGTTCTTTAACCTCCCAGTTATTCTGCTTGACACCGACGGAGAATTCAAGATCTTCTTTCGTTATAGAGTCCCAATACTATTCAAATGTTAGTAACAAGCTCGGTAATGGCATAACGTGAGGCGGGAAGACAGCAAAACCAGCGCACCTTATAAACCATCATAACTCCTAGAAGATTGCAAATAGTTGCAAAGAAAATGCCATCCAGATAATGTTGAACGTTTTCACAGATGGTTTCGCTGAAGACGTATAGAATAACCTGCCCGATGATGAAAAAGAATGTGCCAAAAGCGATGTGACCCAATGGCCATCGATCATGTAGAGTATTCACAACAAGAATAACCTGCATCACTAGATAGATGACCAGGCAAAGGGCGTTCAGAATATACAAGACGACGAATAGCCCAGCAGTGCTCGTCGGCGAGAGCCCAGCCCATCCTTTGAAAGTTAGTAACGAAATCGCGAAGGAAACAGCGAACATTCCCAGCGATGCTAGTCGAAGAAGCCAGACTGATAATGTCGTCCCATCCTCATAGAGCTGGAATCCCACAAATCCATTTATGAGCAAGCAAGTACAGAGGGCGGATGTTAGACCATTCTGCACGGCTGCAAAGTACGGGAAGACGACATTTCCAGGGGGAATGGCGCCGGAATCAAGGACAAGCGAAAACATCGTCAAGGCCATGTAAAGGTAGAAGAACGTGATAATTTCCTTTCGACCTAAAAAACAGAGCCCAAATCCGGATTAGAATTAAATGCTCATCCAGATCATCCATTCTCAATTTCACGGCAAGTTTCATACGTACCCACAGCCGTAAATTTCGACCGTACATGGATTACCATGATCACCGTCATTACCAGGGCAGCAATATGCGCAACATCAGCAGCTCCTTGAAAAATGATCGTATTTGCGACTTCGATATTCCTGGCGTAGCAGTTGGCTAGGTAGCCCCGTGCGCCGTCTGTCACTGTTGAGGGCGGCCCGACCAGAGAGCATATCGGGATCGATGCCTTGCGACATATGAAATCAAAGTCTCCGAAGCCCATTGTTTACTTGGAGCGCGCCGTCCACTGACGTGCCACTTCAGTCAAAGGAGAAGGCGTGGGGTATATTCGCGTTAAACGAAAGCGTCAAAGGTGTCGAGGAGAACGAAAGCGGGGCGATAGCGTAGGAGGATAGAAAGCAAAGAGAGGTTAGGCCTAGAGGGTCATTGCGCCCGGATTTCGGACTTTACGGCTCAGCTAGAATCCGCACTGTCAATAATAACAAAGAAGACGTTGGTAATGAACGACTAAGATAGAAAATTGGACGATGATTAGCGTTGGCAGAACGATGTTTCAAGGTTGACGTTGGAAATTGCTATTTTGGGGCTGGCACCCAAGGGGCTGACAAATATTGACATCCATCTGAATCAGGCTTAGCTCGACTGCTCAGTGCTGCCCTAAAAATAGAATCTATTCTGGATGTGGACTAGTGCTATTAAAGTTTAAAACGACCCCCATGTCCGTTCAACTATTAGTTGACGACAACCTGTTCATGATAGATGCCCAGATGCTGAATGATGTCGTGTTGGCGCGTCTAACATCAGCAGCGACCATTTCTGCTCGTTCCTGCAAGATAGGGTTCGTTGCCCTCTGTTAATTGTCACCTTCATTATACTGCCCTCTTCTGGTCAATACGGATACAGCTCATTTCCGCAAGGACTTTTCAAATATGAAGGACCACACACCGACCCTGTCGGTGCCACTACGGCCAAGCCTTCAAACAACTAAATATATGGATCCTGGCGTCTCAAGTTAGAGAAATCTAGCCAACCAACAACGCCATTTGTTTGGGCTTATCACTATCAGCACGCTGTAGATCCCTCCGAGGCTTGGACACCTTGACATCACAGCTACTGCAAGGATGAGTGCAATCCCTGTTATTATTCATTATCCATCTGAGCATGCTGCTCGGACGCTTGGATTGCTCTCATTTTTTTTTTTTTTTATGTGGCTGTATTAATCGGTCTGTCGAAGTTAATCCTCAGCCATCAATGTGCCTTCATTCAACTCTAATCACGTTTGAGATTTAGGCCGTGCGGAATAAGAACAGTGGGAAAAATGAGGGACCTAGTGTTCCAACCCATTTAGGAGCGATATGCATGCTCAACTTGATGATGTCTGTCCAGATGGTGATAGAGGCCACTTTAGGTGTTCTCAATGTGGCATGTTCTTGATCGTCATACATATCAAATTCTTCAACCTCTTCGTATTTACGATTTAAATTGCCGATGCGACGTGCCGTCAACAAACCTTCGCGCAAGTTTTGCGTATTGAGTACTTGCCTAGAGGTTTCAGCCGAACTTTATTACTATGTGACTCAATGAGTTCTCCGGACTTTTAAGCGGTCTAGATAGCAAGAGCACATTGCAGTTCTCCCGTGGAGCTAATAATGCCTGCTATCCGGAGCCCTACAAGGTTTTCCCGTTTCGCGATTGCCCTATAATTCATTTTATCATTCGTGCAATCATACAAATAAACAGCCACCTTTTTCTCGTGGCATCCCTGGCATATCCTTGGAACGTCAATCTTCAGCCACCGCCGCTCTCGATCGTCGAAAACCCCCACTAGATCGACCGGGAGATGATTTTCTTTGTCAAACTCCAGAAGCTTCAGATTGCCTTGTTTAAACAGACTTTCAGCAATCTGATTAATTTATCCTGGCCAATCCCGTGAAGGTTGCCTTTCTTGTTTCCTGCCGATGGAGAAATTTTGAGACCACCTTGAGATGTAACCAAATTGCACCGTCGCGCTCCATGCTTCTATAAGACCCTACAAAGAGGGAAGGGTGTGTCCTCGAATACCCACTTTCTACCGGATATCTCCTAGCATTGTTATTGCAGCCAAATCACCCCCATCCTTTTGAAAACTTAGGTATGACAAAGTCCCTTTTGTACTTTATCAGGACTTACAATTGCTAATAGATATGCAGTTCCAACTCGCTTTAGGCCTATCGAACCTCTTGCAATGTGCAATTTCTTCAAAAACTTTTATATCTACAGCGCCTGTCGGGATCCAGCAAACCATTTCTTCCGTATCTCGACTGATGGATCTAGTGGAGTCCAATGCGATGGGAGCCCCCATGAAAGATTTATCGTGGTCGTTGGTCAATGTCGTCTTTGCAAACGCTAGGATTGAACCAACTGTCTTCCAGCCCAGCTCATTACCTCCACTGTTTGTCGAGCCAAGGGGACACTACTACCCGGAATGTCCTTTAATAATTGCAGTAGTCAACTATGCAGGTACGACCGAGCCTTCCAAATCATGAACCTGACCAGCCTCTTAATTTATTTCCTTGTCTCCCTCTTTCCTTTACCCCTATTTCTTTTCCTATCTCGCCTTTTCCTTGGCTTTTTGATGCGATCGGGAAACACTTCTCGGCTTTTACATCATTCCAAGCTTTTTGAGTTGTTTTACCCATGACCTAACAACCTTCATTCTACAAGGGATAATATTGGTGTCTAAACAGGGGTCTCCTTGTAACCACTGACAGAATTATTTTTCCATTTGATCATTGGGTATACATTGTGGGGCGTTATCGCGGACTGCAAAGTCCCACTGGTCATTCACCGGGATTTAAATTCCCTATTTATTTTGTGGCTTGGGGCGTTATCTAGGGAAAGGATGGTGGACAAATGGTCTGTGAGTTCCTTGGGCATTTTGTTTTTAGTGGTTTGTACTGGTTCTTCGCGCTTCACGGGGTGAGAGGTGACGGTGACCCGCATATAGCACATACTTGAATTGGTTTCATTCGTTCCTAGTGACTCGTCATAACTGTTTTGTTGGCATTTCCCCTGTCCTTAATAAATCATTAACACGCTTGTATTCACACTGCATTAGCCTTTAGGCGTTACAAGGAGTCGGTGATCAAATGTTGTCATTCTGGAAATCCTCCATTACCCTTGTTCCCCCGCACTTTTGTGATTTGCATCCCCCGCAGTATCCCTAGCATATTTGCTCGGCTCATGACCGATCTTAACTTGCGAGTATTCCTTATCATGGTTGGGCCGGATCGCGGGCCGATTTCTATCATCCAGAAACCCTCATACGTTTTTGCGCGGCCGGACTCTTTGTTCCAGTACGCCGCCGAACTTTGGCTAACCAGCCGTTATTTGAGTAATCAGAACATGCCCATCCAGGCGGTAAGCCACTAAGTCTGTTTTTATTCTTCATCCCTCGTATAATGACTAATGGGTGCTGATAGGCTATAACTCCTATACCTATACCCTCTTCCTCTTCATGACTCAGAATTCTGCTGCAAGCATGCCAGAAGCGCCGGCCTGGCCCATATTGATGCAGGCCAATAAGACTTGGAACTAATGGAGACTCCGGCCGATGCCAGCTAGGGTCATCTGTTTCCAGGTAGAGCTGGCACAACCCTCTACGCGAGGCGCCTCAATTCTCGGCCTATATTACTATGCGCCTGAGTGCACTATAGGATTCAGTTTTATACCCTCGTGGGGTATTAATAAGAATTGAAACGTCCTGATTGGCGATTTTTCCGTCGAATGATATCTTATTTTGCTAAGGATGGGCATCAGGACATTAATGGAGTGTCAACAACTTTTGAAATACGGAAGAGAGAACGGAACGAGCGGCTTCCTGCTGGTTCCCGTAGTGCTATGTTATCGGTCATAGATATTGCTGTTTTCGGACAGAACTATGCGCCAATAACTTCTTCCATTTTTGCGCATCTCGCCGCTGTCCACTGTGCTATATCGCCTGCTAAATTAGTGACGTCATAGCCGAAGCCTTATAATTTTACTTCTTGATATGGTTTTGATGAAGCGATTTTAGCGCGGGAATTTCTGATTCTGTTCATTTCCTTCATTTCCTTGTCTGGCTACACCGTGCTGACCAGCTAATTGGAGGCCCCTGAAAACCCAGAAACGGATGATTCCAAATAATACCTCTCTTCTTTCAAATATATTTCCATAACTTCGCCGGCTACAATAGTAGTAGTAAAACGGGTATAGTGAGGCCAATAGATAGCATTACGGAGAAACGAAGGTGACCAACGCCTCTTTCTCTTACCCCCCATCTCCACTGGACGGAAGGTTTAGATACGGAGTCTCCATTCATGCGAGCATTTTCCAACTGGCTGATGATTAACGTTTCAGCCAGTTGGTTGCAATAGTTATGTCCGAGGTGACAATAAATCTATCGGTTATTTACATTATACTTCGAATGATGCGGACTAGGTATCATTGCTCCTAGTCTTTGCTGATCAGCTGGCGTTGTTTACCCGCCCTGAGCGTTGAATTTCTTTTTCATTTTGCCCAAACATTGTACATATATCAGATAAGTTATTTAGAGAGGATGGACAACTGCCACTTGGTGATGATACGATTTGCATGAATAGTAATAGCTGCCTTCTATCATGCCCTTGTGTAGTAGTTAACTTTCGCATATATCATTCATACCCGACAATATTTTTTTTATATATTTCAACGTTGGGAATGTACGGTTGGTTTTTGTTTCGCATACAGGGGTAATTGAGCTGAAGTTGTTAGTTGCCCAACTCACAACCCCTTGAAATCTTTCACTAACTCCAATTTATATTGATATTTCAAGCCTCTTCAGATCCTAATTCAACTTGTTTGGTTCTTGCAAATAAAATAAATCCTGGGCGTCATGCACGAGCATGCTTCGCTTGCCTCGCCTGCTCTTCATTCTTGTTCAAGATACTTTGGACCTGAGCTCGGCCATTTATTTCTAAATATTGCAGGGAAAGGCGGTCTTTTAGACTTTTCTGTGACGTCTACTCGCATATTCTTGAAGAAGTTGATAGATCTGCAATATAAAAGTGTGGCTGAGGGGACAGGCGTAGGCAGGAGATGAACTTATCTCCGTGTCAAGCAGTTAAGGGTTGAACAGGCAATTTAAAAGTATGAATTAAACTTCCTTTCAATTGATCTTAAATACTAAGCTGCAGCAGCTCGGAGTCCTTATTGGTATGATTTCTGTTGTTTTTAGGATCACGCAATTCAAGTGTAAGGCGAAAGCAAGCCTAGATTTCCTAGTCCGAACGTTTCTAGTTACATAAATGTAATGTGCATACATACGCGTGCTACAGAAGTGCGCTCAACTCCCATATTAGATGTAACAGGAAAAACAGCCATTGATAAAGGACAAATATATAAAAATGATCTAGGAGCTAGAACATGTCATGGAAATAGAAATGCGGGTCTGGTTCAAGGGAAGAGAAGAAAACAAAAAAACAAGAACGCGAAGTTTGTATACCATTTTTCTGGCTCGTTATTTTTGTTCACAGGCAACAGAACAGACGCGAAATCAATGAATGATAGAGAAAAAAAGAGATCAAACGATCACGAAGGCATATGCTTCTTGCGCTACATTTGGTGTTAATGGATGGAAAACGAAGCGTGGACAAACGAAGTACTACCTGACCCAATTCTCTTTCGTTCACCATCTTCAATTCCAATTAGTAGTTGACCTTTCAGGATGAAGGTGAATGATACAAACATGGAATGCGGACCCCTCAAGCTATACCTTGAAAAGACTAGAACCACTTAGCCGCATGGAGCAGCTGTAACCTGAAAGGTGAAGTTTGTGTATGTAATTTCATATTGCAAGGCCTGGTAAAGCCCCAGTTGGGGCACGGGAGTCTTCCGAAATTGAGAAGTCCATATCACTAGGTGGCGGTTTGGGCTTATTCGGGTTCATTTGGGCGTGATGCTGGTTCTTAACCTGTTGTTGTAGCACCCAACTCGTCGTGCTCCTGAAGCGGGCGGGTTCGGTGTCTTCTGTAAACACCGTTGCTGCATCACTCTCATCGACTCTAGGTGTATAGTGTAAAGCTTTTGGTGTATGCGTATATGATCTTGTGTGCGTGTTCGTTGATAGCGTATTCGTCCATGAAAACTTAGATGTGAATCCGGGAGGTAGAATATTATGGGCGTCCCCATTTTCTTGGCCCTTTGCAAGCAAGGTCGAAGACCTGTGAGAATCAACAGTGTGAGCCTTGGTTAGAGGTTGTATTTCCTTATGGACTGGTAGAACTTTTGGGAGACCCAAAGCGGAACTGTGGCCTCGTAACACGAGAGATTTAGGTCTAGACTTGATATGAGGGATGTTTGACTTTACTCCAGTGAGGGTTTTACGAAATAGAGTGGTGTGTTTCTCTTCAGTGTTGTGCAGTTTTGACTTGACAGACGGGGTAAATGGCTTTGCGAAGCCTGATTCCGGATCCCAGTATGGTTTACCGGTGGCCTTCATGCTAGCTTTTTCGATTACGGGAGCTTTATGATACCCACCAACGAGAGTGCCCTGCGAGGCAAGCCCGAGATTTCGACGCAGGCCTTGGTATCGACTATAAAGGCCTCCGGGTTGCCGCTGCTTTTTAGACCTAATCATCACGCAGGTCGCAAGGAATATAATAAAGACAACAACAACTAGTTACAGGTGAAAGGTTAGATAAAAATCGAGTTAAAGTCCTGAAGGTGGCTCATTGTCTTTGCTTACCTACTATCCCTGTTATTAAAACTGCGAGGTGTGTAGGATTACTAGCCAAGCCGCCCTTTGATGAAGGAGGCGAATTTGCAGAATTTGTAGGAGATGGGTTAATGGTTCCGGAGCCCAAGGTTTTTGGTGAGTCGGTTCCTGGCCTTATAGTTTCGATGGGACTGGATGCGGCGGGCTTGGGCTGTTCTTCCTCCTCTCCCGCGCTCTCATCCCCACTAGTGTCGACACCATCGCTATCCAAATCGCCCTCATCATCCTGACTTTCTTCGCCGTCAGTTTCGGATTCAAATTCCTCCTGGCGCTTTCTGAAAATTTCTCCCCTGTCCTTAAGGCCGGACGAATTTGATTCCGGTTCGCGTGCGCTAAGTTGCCGTCTGGCGAGCCTTCTATGGTTCTGCCTGCTTTGTCGGTATGTAAAAAAACTAACGACTTCGTTCCGTCGCCTCATCTCAGTAACATCTTTTGCCCGAGGAAATGTATTGTGGTTATTGGATCTGGATCTCATTGTAGGAAATATGAGTTGCCGCAGGGTATCTCCCTCATCGGTCGTAGACCCAGTCAAACTAGCCCTATTTTCAACTACCTGGGGCATAGTGATGACATTCGATAACATTCACCCTTGAAATCGACTAAAGAGTGTCTGCGTTGTTCAAAGCAGATAACTGGCGGTAAACAGCAGGAGTATGCCGGTTCCTTCAACCCGATTATCACGAAACAGCGTGTAAGTAGAGTGAGGTAAACAGGCCAGCTGCCTAACAGATAGACAAAATCAGATCTAAGGAAGAACAAAAGAAAAACGATTCGTAAATCGAGTGTATAGTGTATAATGACTGCCCAACGCCAAAGCTATGGATATAGTCACTGCGCGAAAACAATCATACCGAAGAAGGGCGGAAGGACATTTAGCTTCGTTAAATGATGCAGAGGGATGTCGCGTCGCCATATGCCTCTTTTTCCGCCGATTTATTACCGTTTTGACATCGTCCTCAGGATCATGAATTATTGCTATTGTTCCTCCGTCGCTCGGAGAGCGTGTGTATCGAAGTGAGAAAAGAAGAACAAATTCCAAACATTGAAAAGAGAGAATAGTCAGCTACCCGAAGCGAAGGGGTAGAAATATTGCCCAAGACCGAATCCGGTATTGCGATGCATGGTAAAGACAAATGGCCTCCTCTCGGGGGAGTGTGTGGATTCAGCCACTGTTAGCGATCGAATAAGGGGGAATAAAAGGCAACCATATCAGTCAAACATCATGAAATGTTGAAGGAGTAAAAAATACCCATTCCCCCCCTCAACTAGGGCGCTTATACAAAGTCGACGGCGGGTTTCAAATGGTGATAGCATCTTTGGCTGGCGCACTGATTCCGTCCAGAGGTTTGAGGCTCGAGATATATGGTGTTTGTTGCCATTTTCTTTTGAACGCACTAATGGAATATCTCGGGTTTTCCCGATGCGAGATGAAAATATTTTCTGATAGGCGAACAAAGCAGTTTTTGTCATCTGATCCATTATGCTAATCCATCTATCATGCTCGAATTTCTGTAGCGCTAGCCTCTCAAACACTTGGAGTCGCGAAAGTGGAAATCGGAGACACGTCCTCAGGATACCCTTCTTGCAAATAAGGGATTTATAAACTCTTAGAAGAATTGATTTAGCAATTATTGGACTTTTTGCTTTGCCTTTCTGACTTGCTGCAACGTTTCAGATCTCCGGTGTAGTGTCAGAGAAGCGTCGCGCGATCTTGCAAGCTCCTGAAGACGCAACCAGGTGCCAAGATATCAAACAGCTCATGTTTGGGGAAAATCAGTCGAAGAAGACGTTTCTCATACCCAAAAAATATGAAACTCATCGTCCCATAGGAATTTATCTAGATATAGTTATCTTTGAATATCAGTGTTTGATTCCGGGTTTAGGGAATCCACAATCACGTGCAATCAGGCTTTCAATATGGTTCGTTGAAGTTAAGTCACCAACTACGCAGTAACCTCCCAGCGTAACGGTAATATCACAGCAACAGTAAAAAATGAATATCTTCAACAATTCAACCCAGATGATATAGAAACTTACAATATAGATATAGTGCATAGTGAGATATCAAAAAATCTAAAAGAATTTATATTTAATCAAATTATTGACTTGTTATATGGAAAAGTTGAAAATCACACTAAAATTTAGTGTGATGTTCTGATCTAAGACATATTATTAAAATACTAAGCCTCAAGTATATTTTATAAATGTTTTTATATACTCTTCTGTAGTATCATCATCATTCAAGCTAGAATGTTGAAGATATTCGAGTTTTTCTGTAAGTACCTTTTGTATGTGATTCTCATATAGAAGATACCTATTTCATTTTTTACCGTTGCGGTGATATTACCGTTAGGCTGGGGCGCACTCATTAATGGGCGTTTGACACGGTTATTGTAGAACACATATGTGATAACTGCGCAGAGTATAAATCTATATACAAAAAACATTTTCGATAAGAAATCACCTCTTCGCTCTCAAGGAAAAAAGAAGTTGTACAGTTTATTTTGACATTTCTTGTGCATACGTACTTCTTTGAACTGCATCGTTTCACTTCGCGTGTTGTGGTTCGCGAATCATACAATAAAGCTGGAAGTAGCGTTAGTGAATACCAGACATTATAGCAAGCATATAGCCACTGAATCATGTATGTTGCAGGGGAATATGCAGCTTATAGCCGTAAAAAGAGGACATTAAACATATTCAAAAACACCCAAGTGCAACACGAAGAACTGATCTAGAGGTTTGTATATCTCACCTTGCAGACTTCCTTCCCATCATGACACTCCATTTCCTTCGCAAACTTGAATCCCATTCGACCATAGATCTCTAAATTCGGTACGTCCTTGGAACTTTCCAAATAGCACTTCATTCCTTCCTGATCAGCCTTGTCTGTGACAATCTCGACCAGCTTCCTTCCAATACCCTTTCCGCGCGCATCATCCGCAACTGCAATAACATTGCAAAAGTAATAGCCACGGGGATCGTCCCAGATTTCGCTTTGCACAGCATTTTGAGCATCCTTCCAGATCCAGTAACGTTTGACGTTCAGACCACCGTGTCCGCGGAAACGGATATTGTTCGCTATCTGGCGAAAGGTTAAGATCCAGGATTGGAAGTACGAGTACCAGCTTTCTGGTTCTGACGGCGGGTGGGGAGGAAGCCACATCGCAACGCCTACGATGCGAGCTGCATCTCTTTTGGATTGTCCGACAGACCCTGCTTGATCACCATTCGTTGATGGTACCTCCTTGGCAACGTAGAATAGACCGTTGTTGATACCCCATAAACAGCGGGCTGTGATGGATGCTGCGTTTCTTTCCTTCGAGAACTGTTCAATAAAGAAAGCGAAATGAATTGGCCCAGTAGCGGACAGAGATGTATCTCCGGCCGGCCGCAGGCCGTTGAATGAAAGGTTAGTACTAAAAACGAAATACCGTTCCTGGGATGTGGAATATCATCATTCTATAGTAGGGGACATGAATCATGTGAAAAAAAAGCTAGAGCCAGTGGCGTTTGCGCAGCTTGTGGAAATTTCTTTTGACGAATCTCTCTTTCATCACGCTATCGGAAACAGTATATATTGATGTGGGTACGCACCTTTTGCGCATCAAAGACCCAGAGGAAATAAGGGTCAGCCTCAAACGCCTTTTGGACAATCTCAACAGCAGCAGGAATGTCCTCCTTGGCCAAAGGGCTTATCTTGATAGTCATTCTGAATGTAATAAATGGGAAACTTGCTGTAGGATCTCAGGGTGAGGACGATTGTGGTAACAATCTCTATTGTAAACTAGATCCTGATATATGAAAGGCGGCTCCGTAATGGACAAGCGAAGAATACACAGATCAAAAGGATCCGGTAGAGGAAAGGCCACGAGTAATGCCTTCATGAATGGCAAGGTATTTGGTAACTTAGGTATATGAAGAGGTGGAGATGAATAATTCTATCAAGCTGGCCATCACCTGCCCGTTCTTCACACACTTAGGGGTTGAGTAAATGATATCTGCCAACGTGGCTAGTCTGAGAGTGTTCGGTAGAGATCTAATAATGTTTGTGGGGTTAGAAAACTCTTGTGAGGACGCGGAGGAGGCGGGGTCCTTTTTTATAGCTCTTGGAAATCGGAGGCTTCGATCTCATTCAACGAGTTACTGCCGAAGCCGAAGCCTCTGTTGGTCGCTAACGCCCCCGCGCTGAAGCAAAAGCTATCTGCCAATCACAATAACAATAAAAATTGCCGAGTAAGTTGGGAGTCCGTTTCTTGTGCAGGTCCACGGGTGTACTAGAGGTGTTTAAATGGCCGCACCCGATGTGGTCTAGCGCACCCCTTGCCGCTCTAAACACATAAATTCCCTCCCGCCGCGTTTCTCGCTTCCACTCTCTACCACTCTCAGGCTCACCTAGATATACCACTCGACGAAGTGATGACACAGTGTCTTCTTCAGCGCTGCCTTTTGTGGCTGTCACATTTGCTGACCATTACAGTGAATGGGACTCATCATTTTGCACAGCATGATGCGTGATGGCTGGAAAAGGGAGGCACAAAATATCCATGAGAAACCGATGAGATGAGCTATCTGATCTATAAGACAGGCCACCATTTGATATGCCATTCTAGAATACGGCACGGGCGCTGAAGTAGCAGACTGAGTTCAAGTGATAAGTGGATTTAGAACAACCACAAATCTTTAACCAGAGAGCATGATCATTCAAAGGACTGGCCGGAGTGTGGAGTGGGAAAGAAGGTGCTAGACAGAGGTGATGCTATTAAGAACTTGTTCTGTTCGCGGAAGCACATGTTGCAGCTCAGAAAGTCAACTGAAGGCCTCATGTACAGCTCACTCGGCCTCTAAGGCGATCTACTGTGACAGGGAAACTTGATATCAATTTCGTTAATGATTCAAGTGCCATTGAAGGCTTCAGAAGCTACTGGTCTCAGATGCTTATGTCACGAGAATAGAAGAACGATTCGAGATACAACAGCCCCTCAAGTGCGTGGCTTGATCTCTAAAGATATGAGATGATCTAGCCATTCACGATTCGTGCTGTTCTGCGCTAGGTGGGGTCTCCTCTGGCAATTCCTTCGACCGTGGGATTTTGGTGGCCCTCTAGGAATAGCATTCAGAGAGCTGTTATCATCACAGAGACTCTACTTTGTTTCTGTTCTTATTAGATGTCTTCCTTTTCCCGACCCCACAGCTGACTTTTCTAAAGGTAGATGATGCATGATGCATGATACCGAATCCGGACCGTAGCATGGGGATGATGATGCTTCAGTAAGCGCAAGAGACACCCCCTATCTGACTAGGTAACTTCTTATAAGCCGGGGACCGCGCTATGATGCCACATGTTGATAACAGGCCATTTCTCAAATACGTCCCCTTCGATTCTTCTTCTTATCGCTTCTGTTCTCGATGAAAATGAGCAATATTTTACGTCGGATGAATGATAGTTTTATTCGTTCAGGTAGCTTAACATCGACCGAACCAAGAAGCCCACCAATGGATCACAGTTCACGGGTCAGTTCTTACATATCAGAGTGCTTCTCCTGCTTCCAGCAGCCTTTCCCCTCATCACTAACCTTTTGTATGACAAGCAGGATCTAGCGGGAACAGCCCCAGACTTGGCATCTGTTGATTGGGAATTCCAATTGTTGTTAACTGTCTGACTGGCTCGAGCAATATGGAAGGCATTTTATTATCTCACAAAGCATTATCTGCTATGTGTGAGGCCTCTCTACCAAGCCAAGGGAATCGAGTGCAATCCCTTCTAGCGGGAATTAGTTTATACCCTGCGGTGGCTGCCCATGGAACCGTTCTGCGCGGGACCGTGTTTGGACGAACTAGCACGGCATGTCAGTGTAAACTACCGGCCTAGGTGTGTATGTTGATTAGAGATCAATGAGAAGTGGCTGGCGGCTGAATATTAACTTACACCTACAACAGCCCTGCCTGTCCACTAGTTCCCTAATCTCTCTAGTATCTCTAGTATCTTATAATATTCAATAGGCTTCTGGATAGAACGCTGGTAATCTAGGAAAATCTCTTCCGCAGAACTCCTGGGTATCTTACTAGGAAGACTAGGTAGCCGGCATTCAGCCTTGTGATATGTCACAGTGGTCTTAACATTCAGACATCCTCACTATTGGATGTCGTTTATTGGACGCTCAGTCTTGTCATATTGTACTAGTCACCTATAACTCTCTGATTTTCCCCCCCCTTCAATTGAAAGCTAATGCCACTTCATCCAGAAATTTAAATGAAAACTTGGCTAATTCCTCTCTTGGAACATATACACAGCCCCTCCTGCAATGCTGAGCCAGGGGGTTTCGATTTCAGCAGACGAAGCTAGCTCTGTTTAGAATCAGGCGCAAGGTTAGTAATGGTAAGCTTGAACCCTCATTTGACTTCAGAGACCAGATTTTACCTACAGATTAGTTTAACAACGAATAGATATAAAAGTTACTTGCTATACAAGGGTGTGATAAGTAGAAGAATAAGACTCTAGCAACCCGAGTACGGGAGTGGTTGCATTTTTCAGTGGAATTTAATATAATTCTCCTATCACATGCTAGAAAATCTGTTGTTAAATATTTCGAAATTCTTAAATTCCTCATCATTATTGACATCATAGAGTAGAGATTTTTCCTCTTTTTCACCTTATCTTTTTATTTTTGCTTCGTTTATTATTGCTACGGTTTTGATAACATGCACGAGAACATGTAACTATGCGCTGGAATGTCAAACCTTGGAGCCGTCAGCAGTATATCCTCGTCCAAATGGATGCCACTTGATTGAACACTTAACTCCATATTCTCAGCTCATGTATCCTGATTAATAATAGTTATGTCCACTCTACTTCTTCAACACGTTGTTATTTTATGCAAGAATTGGATATGATTGCTATTGATTGATCCGGAAGACTCAACAAAACGGGTGCCCATCTTCCAGCCTTTGATATTACGCAGTCATTTTCCCATTTTATGTCCAAGCACAAGAAGTTATGCGCCGTCATCGAGCTGGTTGCTGAGCTTTATGAATTCAAGTTCCACGGCAAGAAGCTAGGGAGCGCGAACCGCCGGCGCTACTCAGCTTGCGGTCGGCTGGCTGGCCTGGGCCATGCCCGCCCCGCCGAACCCGGTCGGATGTGTTTTGCTGGCATCATTTACGGGAGTATTAATTGTTTCCGTATGTACTCTCCTGTAATATATCATGTATCCGCTAGATACATGGGACCGAATCCGAGCCCTAGCCAGCCCCACTAGCCGTATTCGGGAAGGCGTGGGAAATCCCTCGGCACCGCGACATCCAACTTCAAGCCCTACAGCAGCAACAAGCGGACTAAGCTTTGCCATAGTGACATCACCAACAGCTCCAGCGTATTCGGTTCAGCATTATCACTGGTTTCAGCTTATTTGCGAAGGAAATCATGATGGGTTCAATCCATGGTAGCCATATAAAAGGGGCAATTCACCTGATTTGGTTGTCGGATTATGGGGCTGCTCCTCACCCACCTACTCTAAATTTGTGTTACGCCCATTCTCACGCTGTTAAAAAGCTATCGAAGAAATTTTTATAGAGAAAAATTCTATCCTTTAATTTGCTCCATTGATTGACAACATACACCTGTCAATTTAACATCTTATCCTTCCAACTACCTGATTGTTCCGATTGTTCGTCCTCCTCCATATCCGGACTGCTGGCACACTCTACAACTTTCCTTAAAAAACCAATGCCCGGGGAAACTTCAAACTTCTCGGCCCACGAAGATCGGGATGCCCAGATTGTGGAATACGAAGAAGACGGAAATAATGAATCCAATGGCGATAATTCATCCGCTCCCGATGACGAAGGGAGCCCTAGGTTCCAACTCGTCAGGTCGTTAACCAGAGATACCCGACCAGAGCTCTCAAGAATAGCATCTGCCTTCCCTCATGATGAACAGCATCCCCCAACAGGTGATCTGGACCGAAGAGATACTGTGACTGGCCTTCAGCTAGGGGATGCTATCCTAAACCCTTCTAATACACAATTCGATTTCTTCAAATGGGCTCGCAAGCTGATGCGATTGATGGAGGAAGAGGGCATAAAGAGACGCCGTACGGGACTTACATTCAAAAACCTCTGTGTCTACGGTTCTGGTTCTGCATTACAGCTGCAGAGCACGGTTTCTACCCCCCTCATGGCCCCATTCCGGTTTCGCGAAACCTTCGGTGTCGGTCAGAAAACTCAGAAGCGAATTCTTAAGGATTTCAATGGGACGATCAAGGAAGGTGAAATGCTTGTTGTGTTAGGTCGGCCTGGGAGTGGGTGCAGTACATTTTTGAAGTCTATCTGCGGAGAAACGCACGACCTTGTGCTCGGGAAAGACACAGTGATCCATTATAACGGTATTCCCCAGAAGACCTTCACGAAGGAATTTCGTGGGGAGGCTGTGTATAGTGCGGAAGACGAAAATCATTTCCCTCATCTCACTGTCGGACAGACCTTGGAGTTTGCCGCTTCTTGTCGGACACCGGCTGCCAGAGTCATGGGTATGACTAGGGAGAAATTTGCCCGTCATATAACGAAAGTTGTCATGGCCATATTTGGCTTAACTCACACAGTCAACACCAAGGTCGGCGATGATTATGTGCGGGGTGTCAGCGGTGGTGAACGAAAGCGCGTTAGTATTGCAGAGCTTGCATTGTCTGGTGCGCCCCTGGCCTTCTGGGACAATGCAACTAGAGGACTGGATGCTGCCACAGCCCTTGAGTTCACCCAAGCGTTGCGAGTCGGAGCAGATGTTATGGGAGGGACACATGCTGTTGCCATTTATCAGGCAAGCCAGGCCATCTACGATATCTTCGACAAAGCCATCGTTATTTATGAGGGACATCAAATATACTTCGGGCCTGCGAGTGCTGCGAAGAAATACTTCGAAGACATGGGATGGTACTGCCCCCCGCGTCAAACAACTGGCGATTTTCTCACGTCTGTTACGAACCCTATTGAACGGAGAGTTCGAAAAGGGTTCGAGTCCAAGGTCCCCCGGACTGCGCAGGAGTTTGAAGCATACTGGCGCAAATCTCAGGCATTCAAAGATATGCAGGCTGAAATCGAAGAAAGCGAGAAAGAACACCCTATGGGTGGGCCAGCCTTGGGAGAATTGCGTGAAGCGCATCAGCAGGCTCAAGCAAAGCACGTCCGGCCAAAATCTCCATATACCATTTCGATAGCGATGCAAGTGAAACTGTGCACCGTCCGTGCCTACCAACGCTTATGGAATGACAAGGCATCAACGATATCCAGAGTGGCTGCGCAGCTAATAATGTCTTTGATTATTGGATCGCTCTTTTTCAATACACCACAAGTCACCAGCAGTTTCTTCTCAAAAGGCTCAGTCCTGTTTTTCGCTATTTTACTGAATGCCTTGCTTTCTATATCTGAAATCAATACGTAAGTTTTTATCTGCCACTCCTGTCTACGAAACAACTTTTTACTAACCCTATGCTTTTAGGCTCTGTAAGTTCCACGTCGATTGCCCCCAAACCTAACACAGCTACTAACCTCACAAGATGCCCAACGACCCATCGTCTCCAAGCATGTATCCTTCGCCTTTTATTACGCCTGGGTGGAAGCCTTCGCAGGGATCGTCGCTGATATCCCTATAAAGTTCATCATAAGCACTGTCTTCAACATTATTATCTACTTCCTCGGCGACCTGAGGAGAGAACCAGGAAATTTCTTCATTTTCTTCCTTTTCACGTTTATCACCATGTTAACTATGTCTGCGATTTTCCGAACACTTGCCGCTGCAACGAAAACTATTTCCCAGGCACTAGCGTTCGCTGGAGTAATGGTGTTGGCAATTGTCATATATACCGGTTTCACCATTCAGCGATCCTACATGTAAGTACAGCTCTGGCTTACTTGTTATTGGTCTCCATTTCATGTTCAGCGTGTCTCTGTTTGGTGGAGTGGTTATATCACGAAGGCTAACCGTGTTTACAGGCACCCGTGGTTCGAATGGATCAGCTGGATCAACCCAGTAGCATATGCATTCGAAGCCATCCTAGTCAATGAAGTGCATAATCAGCGTTACGCGTGCGCAGATATTGTTCCGCCCTACGGCGAGGGGAATAATTTTCAATGCCCAATTGCTGGTGCCGTAGCGGGTGAAAGGTCTGTGTCCGGTGACGCATGGGTTGAATCACAGTATGGCTATAAATATTCGCACCTCTGGAGAAACCTTGGTTTCATCTTCGCCTTCCAGGGCTTCTTTTACGTGGTTTACCTTTTTGCGACGCAGATGAACACCAGCACAGGCTCATCGGCGGAATACTTAGTATTCCGACGCGGGAACATTCCCCAATACATGTTAGAACATCAAGACGAGGAAAATGGCAAAGTAATCCGTCCGGATGACGTTGCTGTTGCTGCTCCTCAGGATGGAGCCAACGGTGAAGATACCGCCAAAGTTCTTCCTCCTCAGACTGACATTTTTACGTGGCGAAACGTCGTTTATGACATCTCAATTAAAGGGGAGCCGAGGAGGCTACTTGACCATGTCTCTGGATGGGTCCGCCCTGGTACTCTCACAGCATTGATGGGCGTCTCTGGTGCAGGTAAAACAACACTACTTGACGCACTTGCGCAGCGGATTTCTATGGGTGTGATTACCGGGGATATGTTTGTTAATGGAAGGCCACTGGACCCTTCGTTCCAACGGAAAACAGGCTACTGCCAACAGCAGGACCTTCATCTTGAGACGACCACCGTTCGTGAGGCGCTTCGCTTCTCTGCAATGCTGAGACAGCCAAAGACTGTTTCAAAGGCTGAAAAATACGAATTTGTGGAGGATGTGATCAAGATGCTGAACATGGAAGATTTTGCTGAAGCTGTTGTCGGCAATCCGGGCGAAGGTCTCAATGTAGAGCAGCGGAAGCTCCTCACCATCGGCGTTGAATTAGCTGCAAAACCACAACTTTTGCTTTTCCTTGATGAACCTACTTCCGGGCTCGATTCGCAGAGTTCATGGGCCATCATTACTTTCCTCCGAAAACTTGCCGATAATGGTCAAGCTGTGCTCTCTACGATCCATCAACCGTCCGCAATATTGTTTCAAGAGTTTGATCGACTACTATTTCTGGCCAAGGGCGGCAGGACCGTCTATTTTGGGGACATTGGGGAGAATTCAGAGACCATGCTCAAATACTTTACGGATCACGGGGCTGAACCCTGTGGCCACGATGAGAACCCAGCAGAATACATGCTGAACATTGTGGGAGCGGGGCCCAGCGGCAAATCGACGCAGGACTGGCCAGAAGTGTGGAATTCTAGTTCACAAGCGAAGGAAGTTCAAGAGGAGCTGGATCGCATACATGCAGAGAGGACAAAGGAGGAACCTGCTTCTGAGCCAGAGGAGCAACTCTCGATAACAGAATTCGCCATGCCCATGACATCGCAGATCTACCATGTTACTCTTCGGGTTTTTCAACAGTATTGGAGGACGCCGACATACGTCTGGGGAAAGTTTTTGCTGGGTTTTATGTCTGCTGTCTTCATGTAAGTGGTACCCTTCCATGCTCATCATCAGCCATTCTGTTTCCATATATTAATGTTTACCACAGAGGATTTTCATTCTATAAGCAAAACTCGTCTTCTTCGGGATTTCAAAATACGCTCTTCTCGATTTTTATGTTGACTACCATATTTACTAGTCTTGTCCAACAGGTATTTAAATACACTCCACTATTGTTAGTTGCGTAAATATTTTGGCGAAATTCTCACAATTCTCTAGATAATGCCCCTATTTGTTACCCAGCGGTCTCTTTTCGAAGTCCGCGAAAGACCATCGCGTGCATACAGCTGGAAAGCCTTCCTACTCGCAAACATCATCGTAGAAATCCCCTATCAAATCCTCCTTGGTATAGTCGTCTGGGCATCCTTCTACTTCCCAGTCTTCGGCAAGAACCAAACGGCCGAACAACAAGGCATATTCATCCTCTACTGCGTGCAATTTTTCATCTTCACATCTACCTTCGCACACATGGTAATCGCCGGTCTCCCTGATGCAGAAACCGCAGGGCACATCGCCACAACCCTCTTCAGTTTAGCCCTTGTCTTCAACGGCATCATGCAGCCTCCCAGAGCCCTTCCAGGGTTTTGGATCTTCATGTGGCGCGTCTCCCCATTAACCTACACGGTTGGCGGTATGGCCGCCACAGGCCTCCATAACCGCGAGGTGCAGTGCGCAGATAACGAATTCGCAATTTTCAATCCGCCCAGCGGCGCCACATGCGGGGAATATCTCGAACAATACCTCACCGCGGGCGCACCGGGTCGCCTGTACAACCCGGAAGCAACGGTGGCATGCAGATACTGTCCCCTCCGGAATGCGGACCAGTTCCTCGGGACGTCTGAGATATTTTGGTCAAACCGCTGGCGCGATTTTGGGTTCGGGTGGGCATATATTGGGTTTAATGTTTTTGCGGCGGTAGTGTTGTATTACCTCCTGCGAGTGAGGAGTTCGAAGGGGAAGACAAGTAAGTGGGCGAGTTTGATGAAGTATTATTTGTGCCGTGCGGGGAGTTGGGTTAGGGCGTTGTTTGCGATGCGGTTTGAGAAGACACCGCAGGAGAAGATTCATTTGAATCAGAATCTTCTTTGAGCGACTCGCGAAGATTGGAGGATAGAGTGGGATTTTTTGTTGGGTGTGGAGAGAAGGGGGGTAGCATGCTCGGCTGAACATATCATACATTTTGAACTTGGTTTTGATTTTCTGTTCTATGTTTATTATATCGCGAATCGTCATTAATAATATCTGTGTTTCATACTTCCTGAAGATATGAGATTTTGTTAATTGGATTCAAATGAACTTTTGGTTTTTATTTCTTCGTTCCTTGCGGTATCTTTGAGCTTACCTCTTTTATATTTTGAAGCTAACATGAACTCGCCTTGCACCATTCGAATATTGCGAGTTTCCGATTCCCTCTTCTTTGGGTCACAACAAAGGGGTCTGGGAGGTGATATTGGATCTTTTGCATGATTGGTCGACCCGCCACCACGCTAAAAGACTCAACTAACTCCCAGAGGACCGTCTTTGATTTTTGGTCGTCTTTCTCCGGAATGACATGTTGACACCGTCGACTAATTTTCGTGTTTAATCCTTTCCGGTATTAGCAGCGGTGGAGTCCTCGTATCGCCCCCTAGCGCAGAGGGCTGGCTGTCATTCCAGCGCCAGCCGTTGCGGCTTAAAATGGACCCTTTTGGCACGAATGACTTTTTTATTTGATCATGCTTCTTCAATTGAGGACAGCCTGTTGTAGCGGGCCTTGAAATCCGCAGGTTGGTTGTAACACGGCGTAAAATCAACAAATTTTTGGAATTACGGTTACCCAACCATGGTGGATATCTCGGTCGGTGAAGTTTCCGGCTTCATCGCCGCTGGGGTGTTTGTCTGTCAGTGCTTCTCCCAGCTGGAAGTTATTTCATGCCCTGATCGACAGTGGGAATATCAAAGCTAATGCAAAACATGTAGTGCAAGTATTTTTTCCCTTGGCTATCCCAGCCATTCTTCTCGCGTTCATATCAGATACGCACTCGTTGGTAACATGGTATGGGAGCTGCTACTGTTGAGAACCTATTTCCTCTTAAACGAATAGCAAAGGCTGATGCATATCCAGGTCTGTATTGGGGCGTTTTCTTCAATCAACGCCATGGCCAACACTTCTCAATGTAGATACTGTGGCTACTACTGGTGTCAAAAGGCGGGTCAATGTTGTCTCCTGGCTGTTAACCGTGGCTGTAGCGTTGGTCGCGGTCGCGTCTATTGTCACTCCCTTGGGTCTCTATGAATCGATCGAGCCCTCGAATGACGACGAGAATAGCCCCTTTCGATATATGAAAGATACCTCCGCTTTTGGATATGGGACACCACCGCGCCCTGATGGGTTCTTCTCTCGGTATTGCGGCACGGAGTATCAATGCCCGGGATCTATTGTCGAGAGAAAATGTGAGAAAATCGGTCTGCTGGAAAAATGCACGTCGAACATCGACATCACTCTCCCTGAGAGTTTCATCGCTCCGTTTAGAGATGGCGCCACCAAGTTTACACCGTCTGTGTCGAGCATATTTGACATCCAGTGGAGAACCTATATAGACAATGGATTCAAACCTAGCAAAGATATTTTTGTGAAACCCGCCTATCGCCAATTGGCTACTCTGCTACTGGAGGATAAAATCATGCCCGTCGAAGGCCTTGTAGTCGACATGAAGACTGGGGGCCTAGGTTTCCGAGCCCACACAGTACCTCGGCGTCACTACGAATTCGGCAGCAGATGGAGTGAAGATATCTTGTTCATCGAGCCGGAGACGCAATGCGTGGATTTGAATTTCACGATGGAATTCGTGCTACCTCGTGACGTGACGACTAGCAATCAATACGTGGAGGAGCTCAAAATAGTTGACCGGGGCGGTTTCTCTGGATTGCGCGACAACCCTGCCCCTAGCCTTGAGCGAATTATATCAAACGGACAGGTGGACCTCAACTTGAAGGATAGAGCGATGAGTGCGGGGTGGTTCAATAACTTTTTGACAATGGTGTTCTACAATGCTACGGACCCCGACATGCATGATATCCAGCGTCTAGATGTATCAGAAGGTGACACATTTCCACTACCGTCTTTTTCTGAAAATACGACTTTCCGTGTTGGGTATGAAGTTTTACGCTCGAGTATGGAGTTTGGAGAATACCTTAATCTAACGGGCAAATCGGGCGAGAATGGCACGCAATGGAGTGAGAATCCGTTTGATATTAGCAAGAGAAACTTTTCATTTATCAGTAAGTGCCGCTTTTTTACCACACTGCTCCCTCTGAGAATCTAAAATTAACGACCATTTGCAGCAAGCCTTTGTGCGGGATCTACTTTCGATAGCCCAGCGAATATCAACACCACGGTTGTAGGATGCAGTCTACTTTACGGCGCTGCAAATCGCATCGACAAAGGCAGTTCCTCCCTCATCGCCAACCCAGGCTCACGATGGTCTCTACCGGTGTACAACTGCGCCTCCGCCGTGAAAGCCCTGGTCAAAGAGGTCACTTTCCATTTCAATGGCACAACCTTCGAAGCGCTAGAAGTAAATTCCACAAAATCAAAATCCTATGCAGACCAAGAATCCAAACCCCTTTGGGCTGTCGAAGACCTCAAAGAAATTCCCATTTCAGCTGGAAAGCCACTCTGGGGGATTCTCGACCGCTCAAAATCGACAACAAATATTAGCTTTCCATCCAACATCTCCACTACGTCCCGCGACCATCTGTATCTCCCAGGCTACATGGACGAGCATTCATTGCTCCTAGATGGCCCCGGAGCAGTGTCGGACGCTTCGCAAAATCTGCCTGGTACTGAATTTTATACCCAAGCTATGCTCACCGCGCTCACAATCACCCGCCCCGGCGGAAATCGCGGCTATGTAGACTATTCGGGCTTTACAAGCCTAGCTCTATTTGCCAAATGGCAAAACCTGTCTAAGACGGCGGAAGGCGCCGCTAGAATTCTCGATTTGGTATGGACGGACTCGGCTGCCAACGCAGTCATGGGCACGAAAGGTTGGGGTGTGACGAGTTTCTCCGCAAACGCGCATCAGATAAGGCAGAAGGAAAAAACGGAAAATAAGAAGGGTAATAAGAAGCGCCAGACAGAGAAAAAGGACCAGGACGATCCCATAGTCCCCGTTACAGTCTTTAAGAAGTACATCCGCTACAAGATCCCTTTTGCGGTGCCCGCGTTTATCATCCTGGCCGCCACCCTCGCGACAACCGTCACACTTACAGCTCTGTGTATCATGGGGCGGACAGGGCCAAAGCGGATGCGGACATTTCTGGAAGCCTCCTCGACGGGAAGGAATGTTGGAACCTTTGTTATGGACCAAGAGGATGAAAATGGAGGCAAGGGGACGAAGGAGTGGGTTAAGAGCGTGGGAAGGAAGATCGTGAGAATTACGAGGGAGGGTATTAGCTTAGAGGGAGAAGGGAAGGAACAGAAGGAGGATGGGGAAATTGTGGAGGAAGGGGAAATTGTGGAGGAAGGGGAAACTGTTGAAGATGAGTTGAGGGATCCAGTAGAAGCTGATGAGCGGACGCAGATGGTGAGCCGGAGTTCTTGAAACTTCCTAGTCTCATTTGTGTCTGGAAACGATCTTGATGAAACCCAGGTTACGTTCTCGAGGGCCCCTATATATAAGTGTTCCTGTATATATGGCTGTTCAAACCCAAAATCGTAGTTATGAATTTAGATTTGGAGATGTATATACTTCACTGTAAATATCGTATTTACAGATTTTCTAAGTACAAGTGCATGAAACCTACTGTCCGGAAATCAAAGCCAAGCGGCAAGCCCTAATATCCCAACGGCAGCAGGCGCCATCCCTCCTACCATGCTCTTCATGGCCGCAACATTACTGGTCGTGGGCGTGCTTGCGGGGTTACTTTCACTGGTCACCGTAGCCGCGCTGGTCTCCTTCGGCGGCTCCGTCATAGGGACACCACCCGTTCCGGGGATTGTTGCGGTGGGTGTAATCGGCGAGGCATTCTACACAGAATTCTAAAATCAATCCAGGCACAGAAAACATTAAGAAGGAAATGAGAGTTCACGTACAACTAGGTCACAGCACCCCTCACCGGAACAGACGGTCCCATCAGAACAGCAGATCTGCTCGGTAGGATGATAGCACTTGATGTTTGGAAACTCGCCTGACGACGGACAGTAAATGAGCCCTCGGCTTTTGGAGCAGCATTTCTCGCCGGATTCGCCGCGGTAGCAGTCGAAACTGAATGGCGTGCCGGTAGGTGTGTGGGATGGGGTATAGAGGCTGGTGGGAAGGGGAGTGCCGTCGGCGGTGCCTGTTACGCCTGGTCCGCCCTGTGAATCGGGGTGTTAAATGGCTGAAAAAATTCTCCTCGTACATTCATTCTGATATAGATGTTGGTTTGTGAGAATATAAGATATCAACTTACGAAATCATCACAGCAACTATTGTCCTTCGCAACGCAGAGTACTTTAATTACAACGAGTTTTGTTAGAATATATAAATCATGTTATAAGGCGAACCCGATCGTCTCCTTGCAAGATTACTGACATGCATCCGCGCAACATTGCTGCCCCTTATCCGGATTGAAGCACCCAATCGAGCTACATATTACAAACCCTTGTCCAAAGCACTCCGTGCAAGTCTTGCAGGTGAGACGCGGATCGACGTCTATCTGCCGGGGCAAGAGGTTTCTTTCTTGAGCCAAAGCACCAGAAGCTGATGCTATTAAGAATGCTAGGAGGAGCCGCGATGACCAAGCCATGTTTTCCTCGTCTGTTTCCACAGGTGCGTCGGATTTTTTCAAGATTCAAACAATCTCAGCGTGGATAGAATTCTTGGATGAGTGGTGGTTAGGGCGGGTAACGCTTGGGTGGCTCCGAGGGATATGAATGACATGAATAATCAGGAGTGCGCTCGAAGCAGCGAAGAAAAGTGTGCGACAAAGGAAATTTAAGCCGCATCTTCGTCTCCTCCTCTTCTGTTGTCCTCCGCAGTTGGTTTTTTTTTTCCTCGTGCGGGAATGGCGGATTCACGTCGCACGGTTGTAGCTCGCGCGCTCGTATTCATGGGACGGTTGCTCTTTAGTTCCGGGTTAGACCTGAAGCAGAGAAATTAAAGCTGGAGCTGCAGCACCAACCAACCAATGCGAAGTCCCGGGGGCCCAATTGAGAGCATACGCTAACCCAGGGGAGTATCAAACACACAGACTGTCATCCAGAAATGCCCCCGCTCATTTGGGGCGGCTCCGCAGCTACCACACCCTCTTCAACTCGTTTCGCACGTTCGTCTAAACAATTTCACGCTGCGTCCGCGGAGGCTCTTATTATTGATGCTGCTGTGGTGTGGAAGAGGGTGCGCGGTTTATTATTTTCGCTCACTACTCACGACACAGGGTGTGTGGGACCCATGATGTGCCAGGGGTGAAAAAGTGTTCGTCGCATCTGTTATCAACCCCTGCGCCTTGTTTGGAGCCTCAATTTCGCGAGACGCTCAGCTCTGCATCGTTTTTGATACGGTCTTGATCTGGCGCTGGCCTGTCTGTAGCCAAAATAACGGCTTCTGGATCGGAAATAATAATAATAATCGCCCTGGCTGCGAACAGAGCGAGCGTTAACATACAGTTTCACTGAAAGTAGTGGGTTTGAGGCGATAGTTTCTGCAGCATGGGATGGTGTGGAAAGATGCGTCTCATGTCCACGGCATTCAAGTCTCTCTGGAGCATGGCTATCTGAGACCTCGCATTTCTCGCTAAAAGAAATAAAAATAGAAGTCGACATAGGACGCACGCCCCGGGAGTCGGGCCTAATCAGCCCCCGAGTTGTCTTGATTCAGATGCTCCATAATTCCGCCGACACAGAAATATCCGGCTTTACAGATTGTTTTGTTATGTGCGTCCCAACTTACTGTAGCGGTGACCATACAAATACTCCCCAAACAAATGAGTTTCAAAGAAGCTCCTCCTCGCGACGTACAGCTTTCGGACGGATAGTTAGCTCTCTGTGCATCTGGCATGTCCCGAGCGCGGCTAGTTAGTTATTGAGTTTTGCTCGGTCGAGTTCCGCCGCTCACACGTTGAAAGTAGCCCGCTCATTCTTAACAAATACAGGATCACCTTTGACAAACGAAGGTACCTAGGTCAATAACGACAAAGGAGCGGAGTCAACATTCTCACTCGTTCTTCATCAGTGCATAGAACGAGCGTATGCACAATCATTCATGTCGGCAACGTGAATTTTATTTATATCCGGAACCATCTCCTAACTAATGGATACCGCATCATCTTGGTGGTCCGCTCTGCCGCACCGCCAACACACCGCTTGCTCGACATCAAATTTTGATAGCTAATATATTTCAGGTCAAACATTTGAGCAAGGAAAAAGAATTTATGTGAGATTTCATCCATCCGGCTATTTCTGGGGATATTCGCAGATCCCCCGTGATGGTATTCCCGAGGGCCGGCTGTATGCTGGAGTGCCGAACCAACCCCACAGTTTTCATTGCCGAAATGTATGAAATCGGCAAAAAGCCGAATTCTGAACATTCTTAGGAGACGATATATCCGTTACATGAGAGTGAACTTTTTCTAGATACATAGAAATAGCGATATAGACCATTTTGAGTCGGGGGTTTTTTTCTCCTTTTTGATCTATGTTTGTTTTCATGGTGTGAGAGAATCGGTTATTCGCGTTATAGAAAATGACGTTCAGATCAAGACATCCTGAGATCGATGGTAGGCATATGAGGGGATGTTCATAGAATTCCCGAGCTCTGGCTTTTCAACATTTCCACATCTTCAGCCCATCATTCCCATACTTTGACGAGTTTTTGACATTTGTCCCTTACCTCTTTATTTTCCCCATCCATCCTTACTAACTGAGCAATCCTGTAGTTCCCACAAATATAACAGTATGGGAATGG
Organism: Blastomyces emzantsi; assembly: GCA_003206725.1. Classification (NCBI taxonomy): domain Eukaryota; kingdom Fungi; phylum Ascomycota; class Eurotiomycetes; order Onygenales; family Ajellomycetaceae; genus Blastomyces; species Blastomyces emzantsi. Next base: position 2,719 of record QGQJ01000626.1, on the reverse strand, counting down.
CTGTTCGAATCCCCTCAATTCTCGGTTCTACACAAATACCAGCCGCATGAGCTGGCCGGATATACCAATGCGGTCACAAAAGAACGCATCAATTGGGCACAAGTCAAGGAAGCCGCAACCTATGCAAGCACGGCTTTGGTGAGGAAATATGGCATGAAGGAGGCCGACACCATATCACTCTTCACTCAGAATACAATCTGGTATCCTGTAGCTATGTTTGCGGGACTCAGGGCGGGTATGTATATATTGCATAGGTTCATTTTGATAGTGGTACATTAACTGAAACTACCTGCTATTTTGCTATAGGTGGTAAGGTGGCTGGTGCCTCCCCAGCATACAACGTTGAAGAAATGTCCTATGCCCTCACAAAGGCGGAAACAAAGTATCTCATGACAAGTCCCAACTCGCTGAAGGTTGCCGTGGCTGCTGCTAAGGTTGCTGGAATTCCGCGAGAACATATTTTTCTGCTCGAAGGAAACGCAGAGGGGTTCACTACCTTCAAGGATCTACAAGAGATCGGGAAAGGCTACGGCGAGCAGGGCCAGATTCCACCACATGAAATAACGGCCGGGAAGACAAATAAGGATATCTGCGGGTTTTTGAATTTTTCAAGTGGAACAACTGGATTGCCGAAAGCTGTGAGATATCGTAAAGATATTCGAAGGGAGTGGGGGTGGCTTTGCTAACTTTCCTATCACAGGTTATGCTTTCGCATCACAATGTAATGGCCCAGTGTTTGCAGATGAAAGCGATCACTCCGTGCGGACCAAAGTCGTTTCTCGGTGCTTTACCACTGTTTCACAGTGAGTCTTCCCACATCATAAGCTACCTGATGGCTAAGGTGTCAACGACATATCTTGCACCTTGACTAACTGCAATCCCACCTATTCCCGCTTTTCCGAATGAAATAGTCACCGGCCTCATCCGCTTTTGCAGTAATCCCATCCACCAAAACGACGAAGTCATCCTCCTGCCGCAGTTCACCATGGAACTCACCCTCAAGTCCATCGTGGAATACCAAATCACCGAACTAATCCTTGTCCCGCCAATCGTCATCCGCTTCATCCAAGATAAAATCGTAGACCAATACGATCTCTCCTCCGTCAAACGCATATCTTGCGGCGCAGCACCACTCAGCAAAGAAATCGTCCAATTGCTCGCAAAGAGGTTCCCCGACGCCGGATTTAGACAAGGATATGGCATGACAGAGTCGTGCGGCTGTCTGACCTCCCACTCTCCCAAGTATTATGGCTACGAGTACGCGACCACCGTGGGCGATTTGATCCCGTGTACGGAAATCAAAATCGTCGATGACCAAGGGAAGGAGCTGGGTTATAACCAGCCGGGAGAAATACTTGCCAAGGGCCCACAGATCGCCATGGGTTATCTCGGCAATGAGAGTGCCACGGCCGAGTCTTTCGATAGGGACGGATACTTCCACACGGGCGATATTGGTAGTATGAATGAGGAAGGGCTAGTCACCATTGTCGATAGGATCAAGGAGATGATCAAAGTGAAGGGCATCGCCGTTGCGCCTGCGGAACTTGAGGATTTACTCCTTGGCCATCCGTATGTCTCTGATACAGCCGTGCTGGGCAAAATGGATGACTATGCGGGCGAACGACCGAAGGCATACGTTGTGCTCAAACCAGGCGTTGAAAAATCGGAGGCTGTTGGGAGAGAGCTGATGCAGTATGTTAAGGAAAAGAAGGTGCGATTTAAGTGGGTGGAAGAGATCGAGTTTACAGATGCGGTGCCGAAGAGCGCGAGTGGGAAGATTTTGAGACGGGTTCTGAAGGAGCAGGAAAGGAATGGTGTTAGAGGGGTGGTTGTACGTGAGAACGAGAAGGAGAGAGCGAGGTTGTGATTTTTAGAAAAAATAGACAGAGAGGGCTTTTGGATATCTTTGGATGTGTCATGACTAGAGGAAGATTTTGGAGGGTTGATGTCATTTTCCGTCCAAACCCTTGAAAATAGAACGGCGAAACGGTGCGTTCCGCCGCTCTCTACAGGCGTACGATATCCTCCTTTTTACGTGTCCTTGCTTTATACATCTAGAGAAGACTCAGCTAGTATATATATATTTGGTAACAACGCTTACCCATAAACTGATCGCAACCCTTTACATACAGGACTTGGTTCGGTAGCCGATTTCAAAGATCTGGCAGCTTGTGATTGGAATTTTTCGGACACATAAGCTCGGAAAGGCCCCGGGGACGGTAGGACAGAACATTTTCTATGCCATTGACATGTGTGAGGAGCAGTAACTCGTTTTTTGGATAAACTACACGTATAGGCAGGCATACGACCAGGACGCATCAAGAAGAGCCCGAAAAAAAAAAAATCATTATCAAGTAGTTATGTGTCAGTCCTACTCTTATTCTTTGTAATTTTATTTTCTCCCTTTTTCTTTGAAGTGTGCTTCTCAAAGAGAAAAAGAGCAGAAATTATTTTAGTTATTCTATCTAACATCTTACAGAGAAGAAGCTCATAATTAGCTTATTCTCTAGCTAACTCAACCTTTTTACTTTTTTTTATTAACTTTTAAATGGCTGATTCTCTGATGAAGAATTAAATAATTACAGATTATAAGAAAGAGAAAACAAGAAAGAGAAATAAAATTATTAATCTATAATTAGAGTTATTTAATAAGAGATTGTTTTTAAATAAAAGTATAATATTTTATAATATAAAAAATCACAGTAGTCAGTGATAAGAG
>QGQJ01000625.1:0-31393 GCA_003206725.1 Blastomyces emzantsi | reverse complement strand
ACGGATATCAACGTAGGCGGGAATTTTTGCCGCCAACTCCCACCCCCACCCAAACCCCCGTGGTAAGAAAAAGCCTCCTCTCGGAGCAAACTTTGAAAACGCGGGGACGCCAATCTTTGTGCTTAAATTTAGGTTAAACGGCGCTTGGGTGGGGCTTTTTTCGTGGTGGAAATGTTGAATTGTTTTGTATAGTTCGATGGGATTCACTGATCCACGATGGATGTGATGGAAAAAAAAGGGCAAAGGTTGTCATGTTTCTGTGGTGCACTCAATTGCCAGTTCTCGGATAATCGAGGTTCGAGATACGGGACTTTTCGATAAAACAGTCTGGCCCCGATTTGGCCCTCGCTATCAAACGCCAGAATGGTAATATGGCTTCAAATGGATAATTATGAAGTATTTTTTGGCTGATCCATGCCTACACCGTATTGTTCTTTCAGCCATTTCACGGAAAAATTCGCCGGGAAATTCTTCAATTTTGATCTCCATGCATGGCATCCCACGTCCATCTGAGAGCAATCGGTGCCGAAATCTTCTAGAAGCAGCCCTGGTTTTTGAGGCGGAATGAACCTCCATCAATTTGGACTTAGTGTGTAAAGGATATTCGATGCTCCTGTAAAATGCTCTTTGGTCTAGATTGAAATGGCGCCTTTACCAAGCTGCGGAAGTTGGACTGGCACCCGACGATCCTGGGGATATATAAATATTTGGAAGGGCAGTTAGGGATGAAGAGAAGCAAAGCAGTTTGCGTCTGCAGATAGGGTGCCTAGCATATAATGTAATGTAAGCAATATACATACATGCAAGACATGTAAGCTGTATTCCACCACTTTGCATTGATTCATTGATGCATCCATTCATTCATTGTTTGCTAGGTTGGGCAGATCATGTCGTGTGGTGGAGTGAGCCGTTGGACTCTTGAGCTGTCGCTGAAGAGATGAAAAGCAACCGGGAACAAAAATGGGTATGATATATCAAGACAATAGTATCGACATGCAATTGTACAGTTGACTGCCTCGTTGTCTATTCGAGTACTACAATATAAACTGGAGCTTACAAAGTCCCTTGAGCATGACGATGCATACTGCACTCCCGGCCCCGAGGACTCTGGATTGATGCTCCATTGTGAGGCTAAGGGCAGCCTAGCCATAACCGGAATAGCGTCTTAACCCTTTTCTAACCTCAGTTCAAACTTCAAGGGCAGAACCACGCCTCCTCTATGTTGATGAAGGCCCCAATGCCGCCAGTATGCACCTTGGGAGGCTTGAATATGATGTTTTACTCTGATATTAGGTGCATAATCCATTCCGAGCAAGGTTACATCACCTGATGTGAGCCTACTTCTTAGATCTCCGTTTCTGCTTTATCCGTTTCGTAATGGTGATTCGCGAGGCCGGTATCAATTCCGGCCTCATGGGGCTATATAATCCGCCACCATCTCCCACAGTTTTGACTGTCTTTCTGTTCCTCAAGAAAGCACCTATTTGTTCCATTGTCCCGCTTTTCTCTGCCTATTTTTTGCTGTTGATCGATTAAAATTCCCTTTTAAGCTAGACTCTGTCTACTGTACTTGGTACTCTCGGTCAAGTACTTTGGTTCCATATATTCCCCCTTTTCGCCTCCCACCTCCAAGTACGCCTCTGACGATCGATCAACAAGATCTATTGCCAACCATCATTTGAAGCAACCATGAAGAAGTCTGAAACACCTTGTTCTACCTTGGAACTCTTCCCCCATCTCTTCGACACACCCGACAAGCTCTCAAGAGACATCGACCCCTTTACCATCACCACCTCATCGGGGTTCTTGCCTTTCGAGCTTCCTCCTGTAACTTTGCCCGATGCTTTCAAGGCATTGGACTCTTTAACTTCTCGCCTGCCTGTCGTCAAGGTAGACGGGTCACCTGGCCTGCTAGCTACTTATGACCTTGGTCCAGCGGTTCTTGCTGAGCTCCCTGACCTGACTGATGAGGTGGATAAGCTCCTCACAGAAGATGGTAAACCGGATAGATTTATGATCACTGCCGTATTCAGGGACTATACATTCGTCTGCTCTGCTTACTTACTCGAGCCATGCTATGAGAAATGGTCCAAAGACCCTGCTGGCGGTTATGGTCTTGGCAGGGATACTTTGCCGAAGTGCATCGCACGCCCTCTTTATCGATGCTCCGAGATGTAGGTTGTAACTTTGACATTCTCCTTCCATATTTTATTTATTATTACTAACATTATCCTTTACAAGCCTCGACATACCGCCCTTCATGTCGTACGCAGCTTCTTATGCGTTGTTTAACTATACCATTGCTGATCCCTCACTGGGGTTAGAGTACTCTAATCTTAGGCTTATTCGTGCTTTTGAGCGTGGGCTTAACCCCAAAAGCTCTGAAGCGGGATTCATTCTGACCCATGTTGATATGGTAAAGGAATCAGCTGCCTTAGTCAGTGGTGCTGTCCGCATACTCAACAAGTTGGAGGAAAGTAAAGAACCCTCGTCTCGGGAAGAAGTCAATGACGCCTTCAGGGAAATTCTAAAGGGGATGGAGAAAGTTGAAACTTGTATGGAAGGTAAGTTTTATTGCTCCCACTCGATGAAGCAAAGCATTCATTCATTAATCCTCTAAATAGATATGTGGAAGAACTCCAAGCCTACCGATTACCTCTCGTTCCGCGTATTTATTTTTGGTATCACATCTCAGGCAATGTTTCCAAATGGCGTCGTCTATGACGGCGTCTTAGAAAACAAGCCGCTAAACTTCCGTGGAGAGAGCGGCGCTAACGATAGCATGGTAAAACCCCTTGACTCCGCCCAATGCTTTGTGTATTGCATGGCTGAGTTGCCCTTCCTATAGATTCCACTACTTGACCACCTTCTCCAAATTCCAATGCCATCTACACCATTGACGAAGATTCTCCATGAGTTCCGCGCCTACCGCCCGCTTCCACACCGTCAATTTTTGGCGCATGTGGCATCCAAGGCAGACGAAGTTGGCGTTCAGGAATTTGCCGTCCAAGACGCGGAAACAGTACTATTGTACCTGAAAGCCCTGGATCATGTCCGGAGTTTCAGATGGAGACATTGGCTGTTGACACGAGAGTACATCATTAAGCGAACGCCATATCCTACAGCAACAGGCGGAAGCCCAATTATCACGGTACGTGAAGTAATTGTTATCGAATGAACCTCTGACAAATCATACATATCAACTCGCCTCCCCCTTTCTGTTTCCTTTCTTGTCGCCATGAACGAAACATCCTGGAACGTCGTGCCTCGCGACTAAAACTAACACCATCGATTGTAGTGGCTTCCTAACCAACTTTTCGCCGTCCTGGAGCTCATGATCTCTATTCATGACAAGTATGTCGCTCCATTTACCAGCAAGGATCTCCCTACGATCGTCGGCACGAACGGTGTCCAGAACGGAGCAGCTACCTCTGAGCAGAAGGTCGAGAAGCTGGAGTCTTTCTACTACTATCGATCTCAGACGGAAGAGATGATGACGCTTGTGCGTGATCAAAAGGACAAGCTAGACAGGGAGGTCTCTAGATGGTGCCAGGAGCGCGGTGTATGAATTACGTTTGGGATGATTTCTATGTCTTAGACACCCATTTTTGCACGTATCCATGGTTTGGAAATGTGATATTGGCCATGTCGGATGATATCGTTGTTTGATCGGTATTCGACCGTTCATTAACCAGTTTTTCGTTTCCCCTTCTCGTTGAACTTAGTTTTCAAGAAATGCTATCCGACTAGGAGTTGTTTTTCTTTTGCCGTATTTTTGCTCTCCTTGGCTGGAAGACAATTGTGTGAACGAGGTAGATGCTCAAAGAGAGCATAAAAGGCCGCAAACGGGAACACGAGCATCTTCCAGGATGTTCGCTCGTTTGGACGGCATGGCCACAAGCCCTTTCATAGCTGCCTCATCTTCTTGCGTAGGGCCGGCCAACCAGCATTTCCACTTTCCACAGGAGCGCATTCAATAGAAAGTTCTTAAAACGTGAATCGCAGTATGCTTGGGAAAATGATTTCAAGTTCTGGTAGGTCATGCAGTTAACCAGCCCAAGTTCAACCACGGGTAACTCGTAAAATAAACCAGAAAGGAGAGAAGGCTGGTGTATGTTAAAATTCGTCCTATCATCTACGGGGTGGGGCTGGTGGGCCAGAAACCCGTTTTCGCCCTTCCAGATTTATAGGTGGTGGAATCTCAACCCCTTTGCTCCTGGCATAGTCAATGAAATCCCTACTGAATGGCGTCTCCATCTTGTGAACGACAAGCTTTTTGAGTTTCAACCTATCGGAATCCAGGAGCCGTTTCACGCTGTACTCTTTCACCTGTGTTCGGGAAATGTCCAGTTCCTTGATATTAGGGACCATGTCGATTATGTTTGTGATGATCTTGTCATCGATTTCGGCCAGGCCACTGATGTTTAGAGACGTGAGATTCTCTAGGTTGCCTCGCATCATAGCTATTAATAGGTCTTCTACGTGTAGGTGGCATCCTTCGAGATCAAGGTGTGTGAGGGACGATTTCGAATGAGTGAAAGCAATGAGAAATGGACCCAATTCATCATATTGGAAGCGCTGGAGAATTAGGGTTTTTAAATTCGGTGTCATCGGTGAGATGGTATCATTTGGCAGGAGGATTGGGGGGTCATACTCGCTCATGGATAATGAGAGGTGTTCAATAGATTCGGGCAGTTCAGGGTAATTGCTGAATTTTAAGCCTAAGAGCCCGAGGCGCTTGAGTTTAGGCAGGTTCGAAACTTTTGGTGCTTCTCTCATAATGAAGGATATAGAGGATGGTCCGTGGATGAGGTATAGCTCTTCAAGATTCGGGGTAATATCGAATAGAGTGGCCTAAACATAAAATTAGTACCTGGCATGGAATGTGAAATCAGGGGCTAAATACATTTCTTAAGAATGGTAGATCTAGGGGGGACACAGCATGTGGATATCTATAGCGATGGCATCCAAGGATGATTAATGACCGCAGATTGGGCAGTTTAGCAGGGAATGTTTCGTAGTCACTAAGCGGCGCAGGCTTGATATGAACCTCGACCCGCTCAAGCAACGGACAATCTGATAAAATCTTCCTGAAATGAGAGAACGTCATCTCGGATGTTACCGAACAGACTAAGATTCTTAGACCGGTGAGAGTGTAAACCGGCGCAACATCGAATCTCGGATAGAAGCCTGGTAGAAGCTCAAGGTGTTCTAAAGAAGGAATCCTTTGTAACCCAGCCATAAGTTTAGGAAAATCGGTTGGTTGAAGATTGGATACTGAGGCGCGAGTCAATCTCCAGTGTGATCTACGTAAGAATACCTGAATTGATTTGAGAGAGACGCTGGTTCGGTTGGCTTTTGAAAGGTCAAGATGAGTCCATAACTTGGGGAGCGAATTTAACACCATATTCCAATGCTTGGAAACCCGGAGTGCCGAACTTTATAGCATCATGTTAGTTTTAGTCGAGCAATACAGAGAGGGAAAACAAACGAAAAAAGGACAAAAAAAGGATCCTCACAGGAGGGACTTAATTTCCAAATATTCAAATATCATGGATATCAGCTCAAAGGGTAAGAGAGCAAAATAATCTGTTGGCTGCTTAAATCGTTTTTCTAACTTTGCTGCTAATATTTTGATTTGCTATGCAAGCAATTAGCCCGGTATGCCATGGAAAAGAGTGAAAATCTGTAGTGCAAAAGAAGGTAACGAACTTGACGGCTGGCGTCATCTGAGGGTAATACACGAAGCGCATATTGGTAAGTCTGGAGGGCCTTGTCATGTTTATCCATCAACTGGAGAATTTTGGCAATACGTAAATATCCCTAAAGAGCAAATTAGTTATGATTGCCCTGAATATCATCTGTGGTTTTGAAGATTTTTGTAGAATTGCATACCCGGGAGTCAGTTTTATTCTCCTTGATCATCCGTCTGCCATCCTGAAGGCCAGCATTAAGCGCCTTTAATTTGCAGTGAGTTGCAGCTCTATTGTCCAGAATGCCAACGGTGTCGCCTCCCTCAATCTTCAATGCCTAGTGTTACCTAATGAATTTAGTTATGGTTATCATCTATACCAGTGGTTGCACATAAACTTGCCTCGCTAAATGCAGCAAATGCTCCGTGAAAGTTGCCATAACGGTATTGAGCTTGTCCGTACTCTTGAATAGAATTTGCGTCTACTTGAGGCATGTTCAAAAATATGAAGATATTCTAACTGAGATGACTTGCCGCAACTGGTAATACTAAGTGACCGACGGGTAGTTGGATGGCTTGAATGATCTGTGCGCTTGATGAGGATGACCCGAATTGCGCGCTTCGTGTTAGCGCTAAGACGCGTCAATATTCGGATAAAATTTGGCTAGTTTTGCACTGTTAGGTCCAACAGATAACCGGAGTAATGTTTATGTTCTTCCCGATTGGGAATTGCGTGAGAACGACGGGATTCAATGATGACGGCTTGCCTTCAACGTCTTTGAGCCAGCGCTGTGGCTCCAAGCGCCCCAAAAAGCAAGAAAATGGAGACTCAAAACCTACATACTGCTTCTGATTACATTAATAATTTATTACTTGCTCGAGGGTTACTGCGCAATGGGAAACCGATCGATTTTGCACGGCCAGAGAATGCACCTGGGGGCGCTGATGACACTATGTCAAGGGTCATAAACCTGGTTCATGACCTAGTTTTGAGAAGAGATGTTTGTATTAACAATCTATTTGGACAATGTGCTACAACGATAGAGGCTGATAGTTTTCCAGCGCGAGGCAGAGCAAAGAGAGAACCTGGCGACAAACATCAGAGCACTGCGAAGTACAGAAGCGAAACAAACACTCGAAATTGTACGTTGTACCTGCCCGCTGCAATTCGAAAATTTTTATGCTAACAAGATCAAATTTGTTTTCGCTTTAGGAGCGACTTCAAGCCAAGACCACGGATTTATCTCGATTGCTGGCCCTTGCTGAAGGCCAGGAACGCGCCTTTAAGGCTACTATTCATAGCGCAGAGGTCACAAACAGAGGACTGAAGGAGCAGATACAACGAATGAAGACCTCCATTCAACAGATTAGAAGCCAGTGCGCTACGGATATTCGAAAGCGAGACGTTGAGCTTCAGAGACTTAAATCTCATCTTACAGAAAGACAGAGGGGAAAGCGAGAGGGACTTGGGGTAACAACAATAACAATAACCCCCACCCCGAAAGTAAGCACAGTTCGCAAAGCGTTGGAAGGTGGAGAGGGCTTGGAAAGTGCTGGATATAGTCTCAAGCAGGAGACGACTGAATTCCTGACCAACCTCTGCCAGGAGCTCAGTGACGAGAATGACGCAATGATTGGCATTGTGAAGAGCACCCTTGAAACATTACGGAACTTGCAAGGTCTGTCAGATTTACCCGACAAGGACATCCAAGAACAAGATATTTTTGGCTCCAATGCCTGTGAAGGTAGCCGCTTGGAGGCATCAGCTTCAGAGCTGACTCCACAATACGAAAAACTCTCCGCTGAAATGGACTCGGTACTTGAGCAACTTAGGTCGTTGCTCACCAATCCCTCGTTTGTACCTTTAGAGGAGGTTGAAGTACGAGACAATGAAATATATAGGTTGAGAGATGGCTGGGAAAAGATGGAAGAACGATGGAAAGAGGCTGTTTCAATGATGGATTCATGGCACAAACGAATGGCACAAGGAGGACTATCGGTTAATATTGATGAACTTAAGCAAGGAATGGGACTTGGGCTAGGACTTGAGAAACCCGAACGTGTTATATCCATGCCCGAAGAAGGAACCTTCGCCCCGTCAATATATGATGAAAACGATACTGGGGAGGGGGGGAGAGACTACTCTGATGCCCAAAAAGATACAAACCCGGCCGAAATACACATATCGAACTCAGCCAAGGCCGTGAAACACCAACGCGTTCTTGGCGAAGGAACGGGAAATGCATCCCGAAATGTACCCTCCCGACGTTCTCGGCGAAATTCGAAGGACCCCTCCGAAGATAGCGATGATGAGCTTGCTTTGTCGGCTAAACCGAAAGCGGCGCAACAACCACAGAAGAAACCCCTGAGGGTTGCTGAATCAAAAATTCCTAAGGTTAGTAGAGATCACATGCGATTCTTAGTTACTGGCGAATGAAGAAACTGACTTGGAGCTAGCACAAAATAACGACAAGATCAAAGCTGTCGACCACTGAAAAACTTGCCAATGTTGAATCAGAAGCCAAGGAAGCAGAAGCAGAACGCAAGAAGAGTGAAAGAAGAAAGAGAAGTAATTCGTCGATACGCTCAAATACGAAGCCAAGGCGACGAAAAAGTACATTGACGCCGCAGGAGTTGCAAGATATACTCCATGCTGGCACCTAAATTGGTAGCCAAACACTTTAGTCGACAACTCCCTTGATACCCTGAATTATCTTCTTCCAGTTTTAAAGCAATCATTTTCTCGTTTTGTGCATTAAAGGAAGCTTTTGGAGTTTACATATTCCACATCTTCGCAATGGACGTCATCGAGTTCGGGGTCAATCGCATTTACAATGTTGCCATGCTTGTGAAGGATGGAAAACATATATGGCGGATTCAGTAATTTCACTTATTTTCAGTCCTCTGAGATGAACCAGAGAGAAATAGCACGTCTACAATATTTATATCAACACCTCAGGAAAGCCGGAGTTTGGTTTTGTACTTTATTTATTGACTATCACCAATATTAAATAATATATTGAAGACTTTCAAAATTCATTACTATCCGAGACCCGTATGCGATTTTCGGGCGGCGGCTTGGTGTGAATCTCACCCACTCCGATATACCTGACGCGCTATTCCAGACTCCTATTGAACTAACCATGCGGTTCGCAAGCAATGTTGGACCGGCGCTTGCCTGAGAAGACGCGGTTTAAAACTTACTTGTTACTATAGCATGCGCACCCCGGTTATCAACATCACTGGGTGCCTCACTCCGGAGCCAAAGGCGACAAAGCAGGGGAGCTGATGCAGCAGTGTTGTTCATCGCCAGATCGATGTAGAAGGTGGGTTCGCTTTTGTTCTTCAGTTTACCTGTCTGCTCATAGTTATCAAACGCAACGCAGATGTTCTGCCCCACTTGCTGTTCTGTCCACAGCTTCCTCTCTCCACACAGATTTTCTGCCTCGGTTGCATCTAGACCCCTCGGTTCAAATGTGGCTCCATACTTGATCCCGATAGCACTGGAGATCCATTTCAGCAGATATAAATGCTGAAGTCGTCTCTTGTGCTTTTTTACAACTGACAACAATGCTCAATTGCTCCAGCAGCCTTTCACTTTCATTCCCCTTGCTCAAACTCACTTTCCTCGTTCCTAAGGGGACTGACTAGTGTACGGACTTGAGAAGAAAAGCTACATCCCATTCTAACACCCTCAAATATCAACACTGTTAGTGGATAACGATGACAGACTCGACATTCTACGGATGGGTCGGCGATTCATCAACTTCGCCGTTAACCCACACGACTTTCCAACCGAAACCCTTCGACCCGACGGACATCGAAATAAAAATCACCCATTGTGGCATCTGTGGCTCAGACATCCACACTCTCCGCTCTGGCTGGGGACCTACAGATTACCCCTGTGTCGTCGGGCACGAAATCGTTGGACATGTTACTCGTGTAGGATCTGGAGTAGCTACCCTCTCATCTCCATCTCGGCATTTGAAAGTTGACGATCGAGTGGGCATCGGGGCACAATCGGACTCGTGCCGCCGACCAGGGTGCCCAGAGTGCGTTTCCGGAATAGAGAACCACTGTCAATACCAGACGGGAACATATGGAGGTCGGTTTCGTGACGGGAGTAAGTCATATGGTGGGTATGCGAGCCGTTGGCGAGGACCGGCGTGGTTTGCATTTAAATTACCCGATAGCTTGCCCAGTGCCGCTGCTGCACCCCTCTTATGCGCAGGAATAACGGTGTTTTCGCCCTTGGTGAAAAATGGCGCTGGACCGGGTAAATCCATTGGAATCATTGGGATTGGAGGGCTGGGACACTTGGGCCTTTTGTTCGCGAAAGCGTTAGGATGCGATCATATTACTGCTATTTCTCGAACGAGCGCGAAGAAAGCTGAAGCGTTAGGTGGTCTAGGAGCGGACAAGTATATTGCAACGGATGAGGATAAAGGTTGGGCGAAGACACATGCTCGATCATTGGATCTAATTATCAGCACTGTTTCATCCTCGGATATGCCTATTGGAAACTATCTGCGGCTCATGAAGGTAAATGGGCAGTTCATTCAAGTTGGTGCTCCAGAAGAGCCATTCCCAGCCTTCAGGGTATTTCCGCTTATAAGCAAAGGCGTCAAGATTGGAGGCTCGGCAATAGGCTCTCCAGAAGAGATTCGCCAGATGCTCCAGTTAGCCGCTGACAGAAACGTTATCCCTTGGATTCAAGAACGTCCGATGGAGGATGTTAACAATGCAGTCGCTGACATGCACTCGGGGAAAGCAAGATACAGATATGTCCTGGTGAATAAGGCTGAAGTTGCCACGAAGCTATGATTTGCGTAGTGCGATTGTGCGAACTCAGTTCCATTGTACAGATACAGTACACATAGACATATATGAAAGTTGATGACAGTCCCTCGTTTTGCTACTTCATCAACATGCCCTGGGCGTAGACAACAGTATTATGTACACAACGGTTACAAAGTAACAACCTATCTATTGAGAGATTATCAAAAACGGAGAGGAATAATATAAATGTCAGTATATTTACCACCTATGAAGGAATAACCAGCAACATGCAGCGTATGGCGCACTTAGACATCAGGTCGCAATCAGGGAAGTCACATGACCACGCACTCAACAGCAGGGAATTTTAGTTTTCCCGGCGCGCGTCAACACTTCGCAGCTTTTGGTGTTGACGGAGCAGCTCAGGAATGGACCTGCATTCCATCCATATTGAACCAACACTAAATCTCTCTGACAACAGTCTCCAGAGATTCGCGTTACCATTCTATAGCGGATAGCATATCGGATTTAGTTGGACCCAAGGTCAAGGAGTGGACATTGGGACTTGCTGGCTTTGTGCTGTCAGTTTTGCAGCCCTAATATTATATAAAAAAACAACACCGTCCGAGCCGGTCACAACCGCAATTTGGTCAACATGGCGTTCTCTGTACCATTCAGTTCGAGCCCTCCGCCATCAACTCCAGATAAATATCCGAAATTTGCGAGAAATCCATCCACTACCCCGGGCGGCACCCCTCCTTCAACTACCCCGTTAGGGCCCCCTCCCTCCAGCTTATTTGGGAGCTCCAAGTTGGGAAGCACCAGGGCCAAATTAAATTTTGGAGTCACTTCATTTGACCAGTCTATAGATTCGCAAGCTTCAGAAGATCTAGGTTTATCAAACGCCTCGTCCAACTTCCCCTTACCACGGACAAAGGTCAGAGGTCCGCCTCCATTCGCCTCTCGCAATGCGTTCGATTCGCCGGGGAATAGGTCTTTTCGGGAGTCAGATATAAATGGCCATACTGCAGGGTCGAGTCGTGATTTCGATTCGTACACCGACGATATGGACCAGGACGATGGCATGGGAGATAGTCGTACGGGGTTTCTAGATTCAAGATTCAGCGCTTCACACAATTCTCCAGTGCACTCCCCTGCTCATAAAGCTTTCATCTATTCCAATCCCGGCCAGGCCAAGCGAGCAAAACTGGACGAAAGATGGGCCCAACCACCCACAACCAAGCCCAGAATAACGCAAAGGAAGACGAGCTCAATGTTTCCGTCAATCGCCCGTGATCTAGCCTCAAGGTCGCAGATTGCAATGGTTAGCGAACCCAATGAACTTATTCTCGAGACTGAGGATATAGTTGGTCGAATGTACGATCAGGTCCGGGAGTTCGAGCATGATGACGACGGGCTTCAACAGGCTCTGTGTGACATTTCCAGGGATCTTTTGGATTTGTGGGAACAGCATACAACAGGCTCATCCCAGGCCCAGCAAAACAGCCAGACCTCTACCATAGGCCCAGAAAACTCTGCTCCAGATATTGTGAAAGCCAATTTCCTTGGATCTCTTCTCCTTCCCCTCCATCACCCTCAACTTCAACAGATCAGAGCCCCTGAAGGAGGCGCCGGTGTTCATATTGGTGCTGTTCGCGCCTTTGCACCCAACAAGCCTAAAGCTAAAACGCCGATTCCTAAAGTCCTGTTCGATTGGACAAACCGTTACCATACCACACAAATTTCGTACCCGGATAGAGTTAGTAGCTATCAACCAAATCCCACCGCTTCCCCAGCATTCTGGGATGCGATTCAAACATCGATTTTGCGTGGGAATTTATCTCCAGTTATCGAACTTCTAAAAAGTGCAGACTTTAATTATGCTAGATCGGCTATGGAAGATGGCCTCGAGCAACCCGGTTATCGAGGGGCCCAGCTTCAAAACATTCAAAAATGTGTCAATAGTGCGATCCAGCTACTTAGCGCTTCTCCAGGCGTTCAAAGCAATGATTGGGACATTAAAAACCTTGACTGGGCTATATACCGAAGGCAGATTGCGGCCGCGATTTCTGAACTTGAGAACCTAGCTGAAGGCCAAGAACGCCTACCTGAAGCACGGGATCAGTTCCAAGCACCCAATTTCGGCATATTTAACCAACGGAGCACTGCCTCTTTTTCTCAGTCAACACGAATGGCCGAGAGCCAGGTCCCTTGGACGATTTATCAGAATCTGAAGACTATGTATAACATCATGCTTGGAGATGTCTCTTCGATCTTGAGTAAATCGCAGGACTGGGTAGAGGCTACGGTTGGTCTCACTGCTTGGTGGGATGGCGAGGACGACAGCGATATATCTGCGGGAGAAACCAACCTCAACCGAAGCGTGATGAGACGCTCTCAGTCGCAAGCACCCCGTTCAGTAGATTCAAACCCCGAGGAAGCATACTTACGCCGCCTGGACTATTCATTTGCCAACGTAACGGAAAACTTAGGAGGAGAAGGATTTCAAGTTAATTCTATGAACCCTATGGAAGTGGGCTTGGTTTCAGTTTTCGAAGGTAACATCGAAGGAGTACTCGAAATGCTACAAACTTGGTCACTGTCTATCGCCTCCGCTGTTGCTGAAGTTGCAAGCTTTGGTGGATGGCTGGATACATCAGTAGGTTCCAAGCCAATGCCTGGTTTCAATCAAAATGATCTCATGGTTTTGAATTATGGCAAAAACGAGAAACCGCTCCGAAAGGATGATATCTTAATTAATTACGCAATGGGTCTCTTTGATCGAAAGCCACTTGAGAGCCCTACGGGAGCGAGGGATGGGTGGGAAGTTGCGCTCGAGGTTCTGAGCCGTCTTGACGACCAAGAGATTATGAGGACAAAGGTTACAGAATTGCTTGACCGTATTCCCCTTGATACGTCTGAGCATATGGATAAAGTTGTTTTGCTCTGCGCAGATCTCGGGTTCAATGATGAAGGCCGCAAAGTTTCTGAGGTGAGTTTCAATCATTATCAATTGCTTCCATTCGCATATCTAACATCTTTTCGGTTTTAGCGATACGGGGATAAAATAGCAGAGTCGTCTGAAGAATATGGAACAGCCCTCATATGTTATGCAAGAGCTCATAGCTACAAAAAAGTTAAGAACGTCGTTGACCTTCTCACTTCGTTTTGCCTTGTCCGATCCACCGCATATCCGCCTGCGTCTGAGCTTGATGTTCAACTTCGATCACTTCTTTACAGTCCGCGAGCCGCGTTATCAGCAATTGCAGCTGTCGACCAAGAGGCGGCTGGTATGCTCCAGTTCTACTTCTGTGGATATGCCGCTGTGAGACGCTTCTACGACATTCGTGACGAAGAGGTTTATCTGCACAAAGGGGAGCGACCAAAACATCGCCCTCTAGCTAGAAAAAGAGCTGCCGCTGAAACTCTTGTTGCAGCCATCCGCAGTGCAGCCGACAGCATCTATGGTGGATTATACGATGGGGAACGGAAAACATCTGTTCAAGTTGATGGACTCCTGGTGCTGCTGGGAGAAACTCTCGTATTCTTGGAGGGCGAGTTCTTCTGTTTCCTTATTTCGTGGCTATTTGTTTACATATTCTAACCTTTCGAGTTCCAGAACCCAATCGCTTCCTCACCACCGACCAGCTATTAACCATCCTTGCTGCAATCGAAGATCTCCAATCTGTCACATCACGTGTTTATGACCAATGCGAAATGTGTCTGCAATCCACCATATATCACCACTTCAACTATGATGACCTCGCGAACACTTCATTCGGTGACGAATCTGTCCGATCTCCGGCGATATCGTCTTTCGCCGCTCCACCACGCAATCTACTTAAAAAGTCGGTCTCATCGCTGACCGCCGTTAGTGGCTTTTCTCTCATCGGCAGTGAAATGCTCGAATCCCAGAGTCGCCAACGGGACGGTGGATCAACTTCCATTGATAATTCGGGTGTGCTTATTCCCCACCCAAATGCGAAGCAAGGAAGTGCCAATGTGAAGAGAGGTTGGGACTGGAGAGCGAGAATTAGTAGCGATGTGAAGGGGCAGGACATTTTGAGGATCTTGAGGCTTCAGATTGCTAAGGGACTAAGTTTCGGTGCTTTGGGGTCTTGAGGGGAGCCTTTTTCCATTTGCCATTACTGTTCTTTCCTAATGAGCAAAGTGGATGGGTCTACTGTTTGGTTGATTAGAGATTTTTGTCAGTTATCTATTTCTACATTCCTATGAATAACAGCCTAATCATTTCCCTTTGTCCTACCCCCCTCGAGATACCTGGCGTTTGAACTATTGGATTATGCAAGAAGGATCATCAACATGGATTATGTCTTTTTCTTTGTGCAATTTCACATTTTCTTTACATTTTCGCTTTGCATGTTTAGGGGGGTGTATACATTCGAAGATAGAGACGGAATCGCGTTCTCCTTTGCACCTCGGGTTTATTAAACACAAACAATAGCGCTTCTAGCGCATGGGGTCCGTCTGGGGGGGGGCTATCATTCACCTGAATAGGCGATTAATAATGCCATACAGAGCTGCGGAACACAGGGTTATTCAACTTAAGAAAGTGTATGAATATACCTGCCAGGTTCAATTACGTTGCAAACACACAAAGCAAACGATGAATATAAACATGACAAATCGCCAACTAAAATTTAAATCCCGGCGTTGCTTTTTGAGGTTTTTTCACCCACACCGAGATGTGGATTAATAATGCTTTCGTTTCACGGCGGCTGTGACTGTTCTCCTTCTCGTCAAACACTCGACGGATGCGTGGCGATTGAAGCCAAAGCGCGAGATGTATCCCAGCCCTCAGCCAGTCCCACCTGGCTAACTTACCATCCCGACCTCGTCCCGTCGTCTTGGACGTTGGGGGCCAAATCAACGACTCACCAGCCACAACGAAAAGACAAGGAAGAGCATCGCGCCAAGGCGAGCTGTCAAAAAAAGAACTCAAATTTGCCCCCCCCTCAACCGGAATACGCTGTAGGGATAGGGACGCTAGGGGTCGGGAGTTGTGTAACTTAACAAGGATCACCTACCTGCGTCCAGTCGTAGTTCAGGGCTGCCTTGATCCCGCTAACTGGCTCGCTAGGCGCACTCCAGCTCTTGTGAAACTGCCGTCAAGCAGTGATTGTTCTTTTCCCCGGCAAAACACGCTTATGTATCCCTCTGCGGCCGTATGGAAAAACTATGCGCATTTTTGAGAAAGGGAACCAAATGGCCTCGTACAGGGGTGTAATTTTGAACTGGACTGAGGATTTTGCTATGACTGTTGCAATCCCATAGTTTTCTCTGGGCCCTGAGTGCGGAAATCCATGTATGTGGGCTCATGTTTCTGTCCTCGTTCGAGGCTTGTATGTAATACAGTAAACGGTCCATTATGGTTGGAATCTAGACCGCAGTTTCAGCTGGGTTGGGCTGCCTGTCCACCTGCATGGGCTCTGTTTTCTGAAGAATAACGTACAGCACATGCTGCTCTCAGCAGCTCCCGGGGCATGTTTTGATCAGCACAGGGAATACGTTGCCTTGCTTACATATCCCCTGTTTGAATAACTACCGAACTAGGGCATATAGCGAAGTGTAAGTGATCATGGAATGTCTCCAAGCGTTCAACTACGATACGACGTGAATGATATTAGGGGATTTGTAGCTTCAGCTCGGTCGCAATTTACTTGTTTTGGGCTTTTCTCGAGCTACTCGTGAAGTACGTGCCTGGCTGGAGCTTTGCGAGGAAGCCTGGGGTGCTGAAAGTTCCACAGAAAGGGTGGCCGGAGCTAGTGTTTGAATGTAGTTTATCGCCGTCTTACCTCCAGAGCTGGTACGTGACTGTGTTATTCAAGAGCTAGGGAGAAAGATAAGAAAGGTTTCAATAATGGACATTTTCATTCTCAATTCCGCATCTTGATTTACTACAAGCAGAGGAATAGTGATGGCAGAGGTGTGCTGTCGACAATCAATGGAACGAATTCTTTATTGCATCTATCACTTGAATTAGCGATGTAGTCCTATCCATGAGGCTGTTCCATAGCGAGTCTGCTAAGGCACCCGATAGATTTGAGCGCGAATGAGACTGATTTTGCCTTTCTCTCATTGTTGTTTCTGCCAGCTGGCCCCATAGCTTCCATGAGACCATTAAAACCATGTGCAGATATACTGGAGCCATTGTCCGAGAAGGTCGAGTGTCCATATCTATGTACAGTGCCGGAGACACCTCGCATCCTCCGACTTGCAGCCTCGGGAGAACGATGCCCCAATCTCTCTCCGCGCGAGGCACTGAGGCGTGCCTCACACATCCCCGCATCATGCGCAACGCCGTAGAATAAATTTCTATCAAGCGAGAGTGGCAGGAGAGGATCATAAGCAAGGTAGGTTCATCATCACAGCCCGCGAATGGGTAAGGCACGCTTGACGATGCAATTTCTTCAGACCCGAGCCGTTGTACGGCCCCCATGAACTCGAGAGTAAGCCGGAAGAGGTCCTCGAAGACAAAGCATGTTGGTTTTCCTACCCCCCCTTCACGCCTGGATGGGAGATTAGCGGCGCACTCGTAGATTGCCACACTAAGGCTTGCCAATTGGTGAACCGGAGATGATACTGCTACTTGCGTCTCCTCTTGCTCATCGTTTCCAATTCTCGTGGAGGAGCCGGGCGAGCACAAAGCGCCACCAACATTGCTTCCGACACTGTTCATTGGATTTTCATTCCTTGGGTTGCAAAAACTGTTGTAAGAGGATATATCGTCCAAGAATGAGAAACTTTCGGGAACCGGCCAGGGGAAGCCCGGTTCGATCATTGCTAGAGTCAAGATGAGCACCTTACTTCAGTAGAAAGTGAGCGAAGAAGCTCGAAGGTAACATCCTAACCTGATGGTTCGAAGACTAGCGCTGCTTCACCTCGAGAAAATCCCACGTCCATGTTTAGCTCCTGACTAATCATCGCACCTGAATGCGCATTCAGCATGATACCTGAAACGGGGATAGGAGCAGCCTGTGAAGCCCTCGTCGTCTGCTGTGCGCGATGAGATTTCAGAGAGCCCCGAGGTGCGCGGATAGAAAACTGGCAAGTTTTTCCTAATCTGAGGCATCGCTCGCAGCGGGCATCGTCCAGCTTGCGGATACATCGGAGTTTCTGTGTGTGGCAGTGGTTACACGCTGCCCGCCCCTTTCGTGGCTCCTGGCCAGGCGTTGATTCGCCAAACAGTAAAGATGGTTCCATGAGTCCATCCATTATTGATGGGAGAGGAACCGAGGGGGATTAGATAGACAGAAAAAGCAAAGCGAAGTGTTCCGAGGGCGAAGTTTTCGCTCAGGCTCCGCTGACAAACTCGTATGCACGTTCGGTGTTTTTGGCTGCACGTTCGGCGGGAGGACAGATGTACTTATTTAACTAGTTACAGTGGATCGTGGATTAATAATCATTTTGGCTGGCGGAATTCTCGGTATGGTTTTCAACATCCATATCAGAACACATAGAACGAGACACAATACCAACCCGTGGACGCCTTTCCACCTAGCGCATTCTCTTTTCGAGTATGATTGATCCCTTTCATGTTTTCGGGGTCTTTAACAGTTACTCTTAGCCACCCCTAATACTCGTCTAATCTTAATCCCCAACCCATAAACCTACACCCAACCCACTGCTAACACTGTGTAGAGTGTATGTGCAGAGCAATTACAGATTAGCTAGCGGGTAGTTATTGTAGATGGGAGTGGCCAAAGTTTAACGAAGCGTTCAGGTTGATCCTTTTTATTTTTTTATTTTTTTAAAGCCCTGTTCATGCTGAGCTGTTACCCATTCGGCGTTTTCTGCATCGAACAATGCAGACAATACAGAATCCACCATATAACCCTTCCAATATATAATCAACGGCGCTTTTCTTCAAACAGAGTTAAAATGCAGCTCATGTCATTGCATCTCCGCTGTCAGCAACAATGGTATCTCCTACAGAAGTCCAATCCTTCAATTCTCTAATTCCCTCGACGCTCCCGCCTAGGCTGGTGGCGGTTTTTGTGGGAGCAACTAGCGGAATCGGCGAAAGCACTTTGAAGGCTTTTGCCAAGTACGCAAAGCAACCGCGAGCGTACTTTGTCGGCCGCTCTCAAGATAGTGCAGACCGCATCGCCGCAGAGTGTAAGACACTGAACCCGGAGGGGGAATACATCTTTATCCAGGCCGACATCAGCTTGATCCGCGTCGTTGACGACGTGTCTGGGCAAATCAAGGCAAAGGAGAGCGCACTGAACATCTTATTTCTCAGCGCGGGAGTACCGCTCCTCGATCGCAGCGGTAAGTACTAGCCGTGTAGCAATCCTACATAGCAACTCAGCTAACTGGAATTGCTAGAAACCTCTGAGAAAATCCACACGTTACCGGCTTTAATCTATTACTCCCGCATGCGTTTCATCACCAACATGCTGCCTCTTTTGCAAGGTGGCGCGTCCCTCCGCCGTGTCGTTACTGTGGCAGGAGGCACGCACGAGGGACTTTTGGACCCAACTGATTTCCCCGCTCTCCGACTCCCGCTCAAAGAACTTCGTGGACATCTCGCCTCACTGGTAACCCTTGGCCTTGAGGCCGTATCGAGGATGGCTCCCGATGTTAGTTTTATCCACTGCCATCCAGGTTCGGTGGACACTACACTATTCAGGCATATACACGGGCAACCTGGAAAACAGTCTCCATTCCAGGTTTCTATGGTGCCTATCCAAGAGAGTGGCGAGCGGCATTTGTACCTGGCCACAAGTTCACGGTTCCCGGCAAGGCAAGGCAATTCTGCCTCTGTGCCGCTTCCGGATGGGACTGATATCTCTATTTGTACCACAGGGACAATCGGAGGCGGCGTTTACTCGGTAGGGTCAGATTGTGAGACTGCATCTCCTGATGTGAGGCAGCTGTTGGCCGAACTACGCGATAAGGGGATGATTGAGCAGGTGTGGCATCACACTGGGGAAGAGTTCAAACGGATATGCGGATCACGGTGGGAATAGTGGTCCAGTTTTCACTCATATGAGTGTCAATTTTATAGTTAGTGATATCTGTTCACTGAGATGTTTCAAATGAGTAGAATAAGGAGAAAATAGAAGGTAGCTGTACCTATGGTTGTGTATTTTGATGAAGCTTTAGTCTTGAGGAATATTTCAGCTTGTACTTTGGCCGATTAATGAACCCTCGCCTAGCAGATATCTTTGTTAGTTCTTTCCGCTCATTGTTGTATGGTCCGTTAGCTCAATATCTTTCTGCAAACCCCGTATGCCAATGAACTTCTGAGTCTCCCAGCTACTGCGCAGCTCAACTTTGCAAAGCAACTTCAGATAGCACTTGTGGTTGATGATATGCTTATTAAGACAAGAAGAATAAACTGGCAGCGTCCAATAATGGGCTTCCCCAAGTATCCAACATCCTAGCACTGTGATAGAAAGTTGGTGGTAGGAAATTGATTGGGCGCCTTCTGCATGGCACTAAGTTACTAATGGAATCCTACGTTAAAACCTCTGCAGGCCGCGGGTAATCAGTTTCATCCTAATCAGGGAATCTCGAATTCGACCACGCCGCCTTGGGAAATTTGCTAGCTTGAACGCTTTGTTCCTGGTAAATGTATGGATTAACTACAGGACGTTATGAACGCTCTAGCGTCTTGTCATAATTGCCATTTTGAGACGTGGGGCTTGCCGCTTGTTGGCGGGTCTTGACTAGCACCGTTATTTCGGGACACTCATCCTTTTGCCACTCTGGAGCTGGTTGCAAGGCAGACTTCACGAGAGGAGTCAGGCAAGCACTGACCAACGCTCCCAAGGTTGTTCTTGTCAACGCAGACATCAGTTTCTTCAATGCACATGTAACGCAATCCAGATTGTCCGAGAGGTATGCTCCGAGATTGCTCTTGTTGGATTTAACACGATTAACCAGGGGATTAGTTTTGTCTGCATGCTTGATGAGTCAATACTCACGATTGATGAATGATTACGAATGATGCCTGATAGAGACCGTTATTTCAAGGCTGAATTAAGGTTGGGCAATGTGGATGATACCCGCAATAGAGCGGTCAACGATCTGTCGGAATAATATTTTTAACTGATCTCCAAATACCTAAGTACCGAGGGTACAAGGAAGTATTGAGTGGCCAGAACAACGCTTATTCGGAATACTCTGGACCGTTAACCGCTAACTGTGAGGCACTCCTTGGAGTCATAAATTTGGCTCTAAATCTTTTTTTTTGCATCTTGTTCTTCCAATTTAATAAATTTCCAAAAAGCCCTGGCTTTTCGCTGCATGGTTTATTTCCACTTAACATTAATGTTTCGAAGCACCCAGGTGCCGAAACCCCGCCGTGTATCATTATCCAGACCGCTGTCGAAACATTTCATGCACCTCCCCTCCACCCCCCGCAAAAAAACATGGCTGACAATGTGAACGTTGTGGCCACTCCACGGGCTACCCGCTATTCATGTTCAATTTGAACCCTAGTTCGTCAGGGAACAACCCCTCAACGTTGCACTCGAAAACGCTACAAAAATAAGCAACGGATGTCCGCAATTCAAGGTAGAAGCCGCCGTCCTTTACGATACCATACTGTCCCTCGAAATTTGAAACACATGCCCCCTCTGCTTGAGCAATCCGTCCATCCTACCGCTAGATCACCACCGAAACCCAAGGGTGGCTGTGCTGGGCTAGATCTGCGGTGATTGCTGTGGCTGCTCTGGAGGTCCGACACGCTAGGCTGGATTGGGTTAGGTGGGTCCCTGCCAAGGCGTAGGGCTGACCCAACCCTGGAACCACGCTTCGGCTCGCCAAACCAGCCAATCAGCAAAACCTTGTTTCAACCGCAGATTCCGACAGCGAGGGCTGACGATGATAAAGCCACAGCGAGGGCCAATTGGTGAAATAGCGTGCGTGGTGCGTGGTGCGCGATAGCAGCAGACATCTTGTGTGACGGGGTTTGTAGGGCTGAAGCACCCTTCCCTTTCAGGAGAATTTTTTAACCAATACCTCAACATTTCTTTGTATCACCAAATACGCACCAACTTACTCCTTTTGGCAGGGGATGATCGAGTGCTGCCCTAGCCGTTCCTCCTGTCGTTATCTTCAAGTGGCAAACTGCATGAGGGAGAGTATATAGTGGAGATCCCACGTGCATAGAGGATCCGGACGTTACCAGTCATCTTTCTTAGTATTTCCTTTTCTCCAATGCTGTTTTGTGCCTTGTCTCCTGTCCCTGATTCGGAGCAACTTACTTGCGGAGCAAATATTAACGATGGGAGGATACAAGGTTGCTCAAATCAGCCCCCACAATATTCCGAGAATTTCACGATAATCTGCATTGTTAGAAGGGTACATTTGCCACCCCTCCACTCTTGTCAGGGTTACGGCTGTTCGTTAATTGGAGTCTTGAGGCTTCAGCGCACGGCTCCGCCGACGGCAGGAATGTATGTATGTGTCCGTCGTTTTTCTCTACCTAATAGTTTTCTTTTCTATATGTGTACAGTAGAAGATGCATTCCAATTTCATCCGATTTCTAAGGCTTTGGTCATGACATCTTGCTCAATATTCCTACTAGATTGAATGGCTGCCAAGTGATTTATGCTTATTTGCAGTAACTATTTTCTGATTGAACTCGTAGATTACAAAGCAAAGTCCGCCCTTGGCCAAACTCCAATGCCGATGTGATGTCGCTGAGGATACTTAGCCACAAGTTTCTAAAAACGAAACAGACAGTGGCTGACTAGCTAATACATACCCTTCTGATAGCTCCTCGGCGCAAATTTTGCCCCGAATTCTTTTCAATATTGTGACCCTGTTTATACATGCTCTACTAGTATTCTTCCCCCCCTCGGGACAAGGCAGGATCGGGAGCGGAATAATATGACCGTTGCAATTTTCTCAACATTGGATGCTTTTTGGATCCATGGTGATTTCTTCTCTAGAGTTTGTCTCCGTAGAGCCACAAGAGAAAGAGCATGAGAATGCGAAGCTTTTTCATCCAGCCATCAGCTCTGGAGTCCGGGCGATGCAGGAATACCTCCAGCTTAACCCAACTGTACGGCAACGTTACCCCTTACTACCTTACGTGTAATCTATATACATACCTGCTAGGTTACCAGACAAAACAAACGAGGGGAGAACTGTTTGACGCTGCAATACTGTATATCAAGTAACTATTCTTGCGCCATGCTCACGATACCTAGACTAAATCAGTCTGACACCAGCCTTAATTAGCTGGTCATATTGCTGACTCGTGACGGCCCAGAGTGGTGACCGCCGTTGCTATTTCCAGCGTAGCGGGATGACTCTGTCAATCACTAGCCGGGCTGAGAAACCAAGGATGCCCCGGCAAGGATCTGTCATGACCAAATCGAGGACGCTTTGGCTTGGACCTCCAGCCTCATCCTCCCTCTTCGCACTACCGTAGTGCCCGATTCTCTGCGGACCGCCATCGGTAGAACCATATCGGATTATTATTATTATATGCGCTTGAGCACTTCTTGCTTCCTGTTGGTGGTGAGAGTAGTTTCTTGGCAACGCTTGTTACAGATCGCTAGCGGTAAAACGAAGCGGGAACAGCCACACTTCCATATCGTGGGTAACCAACGAGCCAACGATGCTAACAAAAGCATCCGCCGAGGGCCCTGCCTGAGGATTTGGCTGAAATGTGGCCCCTCGTTGTAACAGCATTCCACCATTTCAACATGAACTGGCTTGGCCTGAGCACTATTTTCGGGCATGTCCGCAATCCGTTTGGCTGTGCAGGTGCCGACTAGCGGGACGTTGCTCTGTGCCCGCATATCGAGGATCAATCAGTTGCCTGAGGCCAAGTCGGCCGTTTCTCATCCACTCTCATGCTGTAATTTTCAAACCTCTCAGGCGGCGCATGATGCAGGATCGGTCCGCGAATCCCAAGCCTTGGGAGATTGCCAAGATGGTTTTGTCCCTTTTTCTCCGCTCTAGACCTGGTTACGACTCACCTCTGCTTATCCTACCTCTATTTCTCCTTGCCCTAGGCTTCCACCCGACTAATAGATGCCTTGGGTGTATACTTTCAATTGGTTATATATGATGCTGTTTGTCACCTCTAACGCATCATTTTCTCTCATTCCATTCCATTCCATTCCCATTCATACCTACTCGTTCATTGAAATAAAATATTGTTCTACTCTTTAATATCTTTGTCTTTTCCTAGCTATTATACCTGTCCTGTTTATTTGGCGCTGTATTTCATCCCCTTGGAGCATCTGTACCTGCAACGACGCCACATTCCACATAGACCTACATCTCTTCGCCATTGAGAGCTTGAGCGTTGAATTGTTCCCACTGTGCCGCAAAAGTTCAACCAATCCCGCTTTTTTGTCTGCATGTTGTCACATCCTCGCGATTTATTCCGGACACCCTAGTTTATAAACGACAAGGGAAGCGGCCAGGTTTTTAGCAAGATGTGCTACCAAGTTGTTGAAAGATACTCCGTCTGTCGCTGCCTCTACCACCGCCATGCGGTAGACCCGTGCGAGGCATATGGTCAACGCGGCCATGTAATACAAGAGAAGACAGTCCTTGTTGGCTACGCGTGCACAGTACATTCGGCGCGGAGAACGGATTCCAACACCTACCCAAAACCCGCCATGAATTGGCCTGATTCTGGCTACTCCAGCAGCAAAGGCCCATTTCCTTAGACCCCCGCGTCTCCCGGCTGCAGCAATATTCGAGCAAGTGGGAGGTTGCAGGTCGGCGTGGAGTTCGGGAGGGCATGTTTGGGGCGGAAGGGGCCTCGAGAATCACTACGTTACCTGTTGGGTATCCGGTATCCCCACCCAGCTTGAAGACTTGCTAGAGATTACTTGAGTGATTTGCGCTGTGCGTTATAACAGCTCTGGCCTAACACTACTATCGACCTACTCACTTCTGCAATCTCGAATGGAGGTCACTCTGGATCCTATTTTCGATCTGGACTTTTACAGGAACACAGGCTGTTCCTTCTCTAGCTATTCCGCCAACTTCGCCCGTTGTTTCTCTCTTCACAACTTTACCTCTTTTTTTGCTTCAAAATTTAGCGACATGCGATACCATGATCAACGATTCTCGCCACCATTCAGTCGACTGGCTCGACTCCTAATCCTCGCGCGTCCCAATATATTTCGGTGATTCTTTCATATAAATCTCGATTCTCCAGTATTTTTCCTTTTATGTGTGTTTTCTCCCAACTCTCACGGCATAGCGTGCTCCCGGAGAGCCGCTGTACATCTCGTCTTTTTGCTACTGCTTTTAGCCTACCTTGTATTTTCTGTCATTGTCTATCTATCTACTATGATTTAACTTGATTTGATATGTGTCTTTTTCTTTTTTCTTTGCTTGTTTTCCAAACTATGAAAGATATAGAAAGACAGGAGCGATGGATTGGTGGGACAAGAGAAGGAGCTTGGCTGCAAAACCACATACAATATCTCCTTGCTGGCCGAGGACGATAACAACTCCACTCTGCCTATCTGTTTCTCCCATATTCCATAAATGGATGAACGCAACGAGTCAACGAAGTGTATGGCAAAATGAAAAATGTGGGACGTTTGAAAAGCACACAAGGAAAAGCAGCACCTGGAAAGCTTTTGTTTCACGGACTTGTTCTTATTTACTTTTTTACAATTACCTTCTGCTTTGGGCTTTGATTGTTTCCTGCTTATTCCTCCTGCGCATTTAATCTGTAATAGTACTATTACGGTCTCCACATTTCCCCTTTCTCTCTTTTCTTCCACCATCATCCTGACTTACTCCCCCCGTTAAACTTAATACTCTAGCGCAGGCTCGCTGGAAGTTTCTACCCTCGTCCCGCCTGTTGGAATTGACTACCACTATAACTTTGCTCGGACGGAATGCAGTGCATTTCAGCTTCTCCATGTGAGCTGATTACGTCCTTAGCCTCATGTCCTCATACTAAGTCTGGTGTCTATTGAATCATGGCACCGGCCCGATATTAGAGTTTGAAAGGCTTGGTCGCGGCGAGAAACATATCAGAGCTCCGGAAGAGGATGGAAGAATAAGTATTTCACTGGGGAACGAACAGGCGGCGAGTTGATTCTTTTGCGTTGAACGGACTTAAGCTGAGAGTGTGTGGCTTGGATTTCTCATCCTACTTACGCTGGCTGTGAGGAGGCAATGGGGCGAATAATATTTTATCTTTTTTTCCCTTTCTTATTATGATGGGTCAGGCGAGTCGTTAAAAAGGGACGGAGCTTTTATTTAAATATAGACATGCCTGTATATTATATAATATCCCTGCCTCAGTGTGGTTTTTTTTAGAGTTCCCGTGAACTAGCTTTGGGATTTAAATATAGATCTATAATTTTCTATTTCCAATTAGTGGGCATTTGTGTTTGTGCTAGACATCATTAGGTGGCGAGTGGATTTTCAAAATGCGCAATCTATGAGATGATAGCTTATTTTTTCTATCCAGTTTAGTGAGGTATGCACTCTCTAGATAACCCAGTACAATCAGAAATATCCTTGCAATTTCGTATGTCAGATGAGAGAGTTCACTAAAATTGAATGAAAGCTACATATTCTAGTCTGATATCCCACGTTTCGGCTGGACTTTTTGCCAAAGTATCATCTTGCCGTAGCCCCGGCCCAGCATATGATATTGAGTGTGGAGAGGCACACTTTCTAAAGAGATTTCCGGCTGAATCGGAACTTTACACTAATCTGTAGATATATTTCCTCGACAAACCTGAAAGGTAGGCGCAAGTGCTCGGTTAACTTACAAGTCGGAGTCCGCCCTTCTTGATCATAATTTCTGGGCTTTTCTCTAATTTGGTACCCCCCCAATTTCACCGTCCACGTAGAAACCATTAGCGACGCCTTTGCGGCGACTGAAGACAAACATTGCGCGAAGCGTGAACAAGACAGCTTTCTCCTCCTCCTCCTCCTCCTCCTCCTCTTCCTCATCATAGCGTCGACCTCCGGAGTCTTCCAGGTTATCATCAGTTGCAGCTACATATATGTACATATGTACTGTACATACAAAAGTTGTTCTGCTGCCCATCTGTTGGACATTCAACACAACAACAACTATTACCAACGCGTCTGTTCTGATATGAACCACCTATTCAGCATCATGCCCTCTATCCAAGAGTTTGCAGATGATGTCGTGGAGTCTTTTTTCAGGGCTACTAGTCGATCTGTCTCACCACCACCCTCAGCTTCTCAACTTGAGAAAGATACAGCTAGAATGAAGATATCAGCATACAAACCACAGTTCCTCGATGATAATACCACCAAGATCCTCACTGCTTTTCATGATAATTTACCTCAAGAAAGAAAGCAAAACTTGATACCCTTTATCGCAACTTGTAGAGACAATGATATTCATTTTACTCTCTCTGAGCTTTTGAAATCAGCAATTCTTGTCCCTTGTGGGTTTCTTGGTGAAAGCCCACTTCCATGCCAGTCTCTTATTATTGACATTTGTTGTTAGCCAGAGTACGGGCTACTCCAGATGTGAACCCTTCTCCTCTTCCCGATGCTGAGGATCTTGTTGATGTTGTGTCGTTTTACATGACGAGGCCCAGTGACAGTAGCTCTCAGACCAAGCTTAAGCAGCAGTGTTTGAAGCAGGACAGATATCATTGCCTTGTGACTGGAGCGTACGACCATGAGAATGCGGCTGGAAATGTATAGGATGACTTACTCAAAATGACTGG
Organism: Blastomyces emzantsi; assembly: GCA_003206725.1. Taxonomy (NCBI): domain Eukaryota; kingdom Fungi; phylum Ascomycota; class Eurotiomycetes; order Onygenales; family Ajellomycetaceae; genus Blastomyces; species Blastomyces emzantsi. The sequence goes on along the minus strand of QGQJ01000625.1, from coordinate 4,237 downwards.
AGAGACCGAGTTCGCCCACGTCATTCCCCTCGTGTTTGGGAAGTTTCGAAATAGCGTTGAAGTTGGTGTTGCCTGCTCTCATTTCATATATATCTTTGTCTAATTTTAACCACAGGAAGCCCGAAGAGCGAGGACTTGGGCGGCGATATATATACCTGTTTCCCTCACATCCGCTCGCATACTAATTGTTCTGCAAAGACAATCAATGACTTCGAAAACCTCATGAAACTGCTAGGTCCAGTCCATACAGCATTTGGCAAATTCCAGATCGCTTTCGAACCAGCGGTACGAACCCTACCAGGCTAGCCATGTTTGTTGGGCAACCTGACGGTGTCCTATAGGATGAGGATAACACCTATCGCCTTCAGTTATACCGCTTCCCCACATTTCTGCAGTTTCATCTTGCCGAGCCGGATGAGAACAACGAGCGTGTTGTAAGAATTTCAGCTATGAGCTCCCCAGCCGCATTCTCCTTAGCGCCCATGCGGCTGTTGCCAGGATCATACATGTAGCTGGCATGGCAAGAACAATAGATCAAATCTTTCATGATCGAAAGGAGCTCCGTTGTTTTGCTGAAGATGGAAGCTGCGATATAGGAAATCAGACATCTTTCGAATTCCTAAGTATGAAAAATGAGTATTCCCTGAAATTTTATACCGTAATATTTGAATTGCAATATTATAAGACTAAATAAAATAGTGAAAGGAAGGAATAAGATCCCAACTACGCGAAGCCTTCAGCGTGGCCCTTTACCATGCACCTCACCTTATCGATGACATGGAGTTAATCATGGACTTCTGCGACGCTGGTCGCAAGTTCCGGGGTGGGGCCTACTTTTGCGACCCGAAGAATTGGGAGATTGGTGATAATTTCTGGCTCAAGTGGGGATTCCCGGTGAGTCCTGATATGATACGCCAGACGGATCGATGGAGGCGTCTTCGCAGGCTCCAGAGTATCAAAAACATCGGGGAAGCATTCTTCCAAACGGTCGAAACCTGAGCATCTTTCGCGAGCATCCGCGTCCCAGCTGACAAAGCGGAAGCTCGACCACCCCCTCGGGTTATTGGGATAGTTTGATACAAATACATTTACCCGTTGGCGCCACAAAAAGAGCTCAACCGAAGGAGCAATACTTCACTACCAAATCTATGCGTCTCTACTAGTTTCACTTTGAGGAGCATCACCAGCCTCATTGCCCCAAAGCGTTTATTCAAAGGGGGAAGTGGGGGCCGCGGGGAGACAGTAGATATAGTTAAATAACAGAGAATGCCCACACCTACGGATTATTCTATCTGGTTTTCAAACACTGTACACGAGCAACCCAGAGGAGAAATACCTAGGTATCAGAAAGTTTCATGTATATCCATGGACGTGAAATCTTTTTGGGACGACCCAGTGAGAATTACAAACTAGCTACCTAACTTCTGAACTACTGGAATAGATACATGGGCAGACCAAAGCAGGGCATGTATGATGGTTTCGACATCGATAGTTGGAAGAGACCTTCAAAAACAAAAAAGTTTCCAAGGCAACTAACTAGCCCCTTTTTGGGTACATATTCAGTAGTAATTCAATTGACCAGGCTGGATCTTCCCGTTTTTTTCGTTTTCTTTTTTTTCGTTTTCTTCTCTCTCTCCCTATTCCTCTTTCCTTTCCCTTTCTCGATTTTCGTCACAAGAAAGGGAAAAAAAATCACTTCCCACATCCGCTAAATGAGGCGGCTGCTCCCCGCTCCGTTCTCCTCATTGTTCTCTCTAAATCCAAATACAAACATACATTCTGATCCCCTCCTCCTCACCACCCCTCCTCCTGCGTTCTCTCCGGTGTGTCCACTCCCAGTCATCCCGACTTGCAGCCCATAGAGGGTCAAGGAGCAGAAGCTGCTGCTATGGAGCTGCTCTGGGGGGATGACAAAAGTTGCACCAAGTCTGGAAGTGACAAGATGGCGCTTAACAAGTACAAAATAAAATACTAAACTAAAACAGGCAAATTGTGGTATGCAATTTCGTTGCGTGACAAAGACAAGTTGCGGCAATCACAAAATTATTGGAAACAAGATTTGGGTCTTCAACAGCATTGGGATGATGTTTGTTTTCGCGGGGGACGCAAATGGCGACGTAACTAAAAACATATGTTTTTGAGATTATTTTCTATTTTTATGATTCGTTTGCTTGGTACGGGTCGTTTCAAATAACGGTTGGCAATGACGATTTGAAACTCGAGCGATTGGGGGTGAACAAGAATGTGAAGATACTTAAAAGTATCCGGTTTTGCAACAAGAAGAATTTGGCGATTCGCTGTAGAGTGACATTATCCGCGTAAGATCTGGGTTCGTGCAAATGCAGAGGGAAAAAAAACAGTACGGTTGCGCTAGAAGGATTCATTTTGGCAACGAGTTTGCTGCTTGAAATGCTAGGATGCATCGATGGAAAGTAGCGTCGTTTATTATTCGATGCAAGAGTTGGGAAAACTAGTCAAAAGAACAGAACAGGAAGAAGATAAAACAAATTATCGAACGAGATGCTGAGCGAACTGGGTTTTAAAAGTTTGTCGTGAAAATTATTGTTCCAAGTCCAAAAGAGAGAGCGGGCTTGACAATTTTTCCTTTTCGCTTCGGTTTAATGATTCTTCCATCTTTTTAACCAATTTTGGATGGACAAAGATAAAATGACTCCTGGAAGACGTTATTTTCATCAAGGTCATGGGTAAAACGAAACAAGGGAGCGATGGGTTGCGATATTGAAAGACAGATCCAATGTTTCCGAAACTACGTCTTTCAACAATGGCGCGCGCTGGGATGTGGAGGACGAAGTTGACAATTTATCATCCACGAAAACACGAGTTAATCATCTGTGGGAGACGTAGCGTGGGCGGCGGGCAATTGGGCGGGCTTCGCGATATTCCTCCTCCGAGTCGCTGGAGCAGATATCGGAATCGGAAGCTGGAGATTTGCTTCCACAGCGGCTGCCTCCACAATCGATCTTGACGCGATCTCCCTTGCGGGTGATTCCGTATCGCTCACAGCTGCAAATGGAGCTATTGTCGCTCAAGGAAGAGATAGACGATGGCGACGAGCTTTCTGAGCGAGTAGAGATCGAAGAGCCAGTTGACGAGGGTGGGCTGGAGGAGAGATCTGAATCGGAATCGGACATATCGACATGACCAAAGCGCCTGGTGAGTTCGCTGACGGTTGGCGGTGGAGAGTAGTGGGGATCCCGAATTTGGCGTGAAGCGTAAGGCTTGGAGGGCTTCGGGGAGAGGATCTTGGAGGGCGAAAGAGCACGGCCCTTGATTGGCCCAGCATGGGAATTTTTGTGGGAAGAGTTGGTGCTGGTGCTGCTGCGGGCTCCACTGGGAACATCTAGGATGTTGAGCTTGCGGCCAGTGGTGGGTTCAACAGTGTATTCCGCAGTTGGGTCATGAGAGACATGATAGCCGTCCATGATGTACTATTCATAGAGTAAGAACGAATCCAAGCCAAAAAAAAAAAAGAAAAAACCACTAAGGTGCATTCATTCTCTTTACTTACGTAGTACCAGTAACGCTGTCCCAGTTGCAGAGAATTGCCCTGGAAACGGAAAGTTCCCTTCCATGAGCCGGCTTTGGCTGAGGCATCCTGGGAGAGTGGGAGTTGGCCAGTGTAGTTATCCCACGAACCAAGCAGATGGATGGTCTTGACATTTGGGGAGGTGCGGATGGAGAAGCTGAGTTGAACGGCGGCCATTTTTTCTTGAATAAATTCCGAATATTAAGTATATTAAAATGTAAAAAGTGATAGTTGTAATGAAGGTAATGGGGTTTGTAAATATATTAATGAATGGGGTGCAGTAAAAAAGGTAAAATAATAATAATGATAGAAATTATATGTATTTTAAAAGAATTGAATATATCAGGGAGCAGTTATATTCTATCGAGGCTAGGCAAGGACTACCAGAGTCGCTTTTGGAAATTGTGATCGATAAAATGGAGCGGACGGTCTCGAAAGTAAGGGCGTTGAACAGAAGAAGCTATTAAACAATGACGTCGACCGGCGACGAACAATGCGATATCGAGTTGGGGTTTGAATTAATTAAAGAGGTACCGGAAACAAGAAGCACAGCTCCTTTGAATGTTATTGCGCGAGAAGATGAAAACGACGAAAAGACGCAAAGGGAAATTAGGCACCTCAAAATTAAAGGAATAGCTCTTCAGAAGACGGACAAGACCTGCTGAGGAAAAGAAAAGAAGAAAAAAGAGA
>QGQJ01000624.1:0-25844 GCA_003206725.1 Blastomyces emzantsi | reverse complement strand
CCCCCCCTCCCCGCAGAAACCTTCGGCCAACAATTCTTCGTCGGCATGTTCCTCTCCGACCTCGCAAACGACCAATCCTTCCAATCCTACGTTTCCTCCCTCAAATGGTCCCGGCGCATTTTCAGCTTCACAATCGCCCTCCTGGGCCTCTTCCTCGCCTCCTTCCCCGGGGAACGCCCCGAAGTCGCTCCTTGGTCCCGCTTCCTCCTCTCAATCGGCCATACCATCTTCCCCAACAACGTCAACCTGGGCAAACGCTTCTCAGCCCTGGGCCTCGACCTCATCATCCTCGCCATCTACCTGTCCCCCACCACCAAATCCATCCTCTCCAAACGCCTCTTCCTCTTCCTCGGCCGCAACAGCTTCGCCGTCTACCTCTGCCACGGCACCCTGCTGCGCGTCGCCCTCACTTGGATGATCTACGGTATCTCCGGCCAGCCGTGGGAGCCTACCACCAATGAGGCCGGCGAGGTTGTGAATCCGCCCTGGCTGCCCCGCGGTGGCCCGCTGGTTTTCGCCGTCGCGATCCCCATCTGGCTTGTCATCGTGTATGTCGTGGCGCACCTGTGGACGACGCATGTCGATTCGTTCTGCGCGCGGCTTACGCATCGGCTGGAAACGCATGTCTTTGAGCCAGATGAGAAGGCGCCGCAGGGTGGGTTGCCGCGATAACGAATTTTGAATTTTTTGTTAAGCTTCTTTTAATCTATTTTTTTGTAATCTTTTTTATTTGCGGTTTCTTGGTTGGATTATCCCGCGATATAGAAAGATTCGCGGGGCCATAGGATGTGTGCATGCATATATGCATATGCTGTCAAAGTGAGGTTGCGGTTAAGAAGAAAACAGCCAGCCAGACCAGCCAGCCAGACCAGCCCCGTGGTGTTTTCCGAGAATTATTCTATTATCCTTGTCCTATTGCATTTTAAATCATTTTCAACTTTCATACCAATACATGCTTCACTATGCGTTGTATTTCTTGCATTTTTTGTGCGAACCTCGCTACTTTTTTTTTTTTTTTTATATATATATATATATACATTATTCCCCTCGTGCTGCTGCAGTAGACTCATCTGCTGCTGCATATACATAGCTATCTGGTTTCTTTTTTTTAGATTTTTGATCATATTTATTATTTCGTCTGCTTCACTTTTTTGCTTTGCTTGCTTAATTCATGACTTGAAATGAATTTCCAACTTTAGCAAAATATATAGTTAGATTTTCTTATATTTTTTGTACAGATTTTCCATTCGAGATTTCCCGCATTTATCTTGAGAGTAATCTTATATATATATTACCTGTGCTACTTGATCGATGTTCTTATTTTATTTCCTTCTTGAGATGTTTTTAGAGCAGCAGAAGAAAATCAATGCTTTCATCACAGCTCCCTTTACAGGCGCTTGATTCTATTCACAAAGTTATTGAATAATTTATCTGAGTGTTTATGCCCTGGATGTATTATACGTGGCTAAGAAAGATTTGATAGGTTTCATTGAGTTTCACTCTTTGGGTTTGATGTGTGTGGGGGGTATGGGGTGTGAAAAGAATATGTGTATTTCGACGGTTCCAAGATAAAATAGACATGTAGGTGGTGGGCCATAAGCCCCATGGAAAAGGAAAAAAGAGAAAAATGCTTGCGCTGCGATTTTATTATTATTTATCAACTCTTCTTTGCTTTTGTAAATGGTGGTGGTGGTGATGATGATGATGACGATGTTGATGTGATGCGAATAATAGAAGGACCTGCGTCTTGTCTAGTGATAGATATCTTTCTCTATGTGGGAAGATTTAGGAAAAAAGGTGGGAAAGTAATCGCACAGGGTATGTATGATGATTGGCCAGCAAAACGATGTGAGGGGGAGTGGTCAAGAAGGGAAGAAGTATTATGTATCGAGTTTTTCGTATGGGTGTAGGTGGGAGAAAAGGGGCTGAGCGGAATTGAGCAAAAACACATGACGAAAGAAAGAAGGAAAGGACATCGCTTGCTTGATAGGAGTACAGGGGATCTAGTTAGAACAAAAAGGCGTGCAAAGCAAAAAAGGAAAAGAAAAACATTAAAAAAAAAACCGAAACTGAAACTGAAACTGAAGAAAATTCTTGGAGGTTCCATCACGGGCAGCCTTGTTTCGCTAGTTTATCCTGTCCTGTCCTGTCCTGTCCTACCATGCCCATGCCCATGCCCATATATGCCCGTGCCGGTTAGTCTATGGCTATCCAATAGTTGTCCCTCTAAAAATCCCAAAGCCAATAAAATAAAAATAAAATAAAACAGAAATGAAACGAAAAAAAAAAAAAAAAAGCAAAACCTCGAACTCATGGCATATTCTGCCGGAGATGAGCTCTCGTCAGTTAGCCCTGTCTTTGTTTGGAGGCCAGCCATCCGTGAAGTGAAGACAAGGATAGGTCGTGTGAGGGACCGCGGAAAGAAAAAGAACAAGAAAAAGTAAACGTTGAGTTGAAAGGAGAAAAATGGCGACAAGACAGGGGTATTGAAAAGGGTTATACATGTACAGATGATCGATGCGAGAAAAGAGACAATGCAGAAAACCAATGGGAAGAAAAACAAATACAAAAGACATACGGGGTAGGAAAGGGGAAAATATGATATGCTAGACTAGAAATGCTGGTGTACAAAAGGGATACAGATGGTGAAAGGAAAAAGTGGAACGAAGAGAATAATCCATAATAATGCGGATAGAAATAGTTGTACAAGGCAGTGTGATGAGGCTGCGGTGCGAGGAGGCGAGCATTTTACCTAGACGAGTAGATTCGGATTCGAGAGTAGTTCATCGCACCGAGACGAAGAGTTGAGGGGTGAGTGAGAACATGGGAGAAAAGGCTGGCGGTAGTGAAGCAGAGCGGAGGTTGCTCGGTTTGCTTGCTTATCAACCCAGGTTCGTCAGAAAAGGGTGGTTGTGCGAAGAAATGATGTTTCTTCCTTTGTTTGCCAATTGCGCCTCACTTTTTCCCCGTCCCTCCCGGGACACTCTTTCTGCTGGGGGAGAGAAGATATGTATTGTCCGCCGAGTCACCAGGACCCGTCAGAGTGCGTTGTGGTGTGATGAGCTTGAATCCGTCCGCCTTCGCTTTCGTTGAGTTGAAGAGGGCCTCGATCCGCTTGGCCTCCTGCCTCCAGCTGGCGCAACCGTCATTGTCACCGCCGGTGTCTATTTCCATCGGCCGCCTTCCCAGTCGGAACGCCTCTTCTCGTCGTAAGTGCGGCTTCCGTGGTTGTGCACGACTACCGCCGCTGGCTTTTTGGAGGCCGGGTCCCTTTGTTGCTGTCCTGCGAAGATTGAAGCCTTTCGTTAGTGAGTGATGAAGTGGGCGAGGGTTGGAGTCCCCTTTTTCGCTCTGAGAGTGCGGGAGAGCGATTGGGAGTTTGCACGGAGGGGAGCAAGAAGCATTGAGGCATACCTTGTGCATTTTGGACTCTGACACTTTTGCCATCCCGGGCTGACGAGGTACTGGACGGGTATGAGTCAACTTTGTGAGGCATAGTGGCGGTGTTGTTGAGATGGAGTGGGTGGTATGTGTATGTATGTGGTGGGGTAAATGGTCAAGAAAAAAAAATGCGCAAGGTGGGATGACTCGACGCAAAGAGAGTGAGTAGTAGAGGTAAGAAGGGGCCAGAAGGGTTGTTGCTGTAGAAGATTCACAGCGTAGGGGAAGCTTCAGAATAATATATATCCCCAAGTAAGAGGTTTGGTGGCTGAGTAGTAGGAGCCTGGTGGTGGTGATGGTAAAGAGTCGGTTTGGTTGATGTGGTTTTGTTATCTTATCAGAGGGTAGATCTTGGGAGGGGAGATGAAAATTTGGTGGGGGGAGGGAGGAGCTTTTTATACCAGCAGATTCTGCGGTTGGGAGGAGGCTGCTAAGACTTTTTATTCAAACTGCAGGAAGTGACAGTGCGGAGAGGAATAAGGAGTTTGTTCAAGCAAAGGAAGCAATGGAAGCGATGGAAGCGATTGCTCCCCCAGAAAATTCACTTCGTGACTGGTTCAAGATCGCGGGGTAAGACAGGCAGCAAAGCGACAAAGAGGGAGGAATTGGCAAGGCACCGAACGAAAAGCGCCTGGGAAGCTACTTCGGTGGCGAGAGGAGAAAAATTTGGAATGTTCTGGGGCTTGTGAGGAGGAAAAGAATGAAGCGTCCTCTTCAGGCAGAACTTATTGGCCTGAGGGCCGCCGGAAGATGAAAGCGGCCACGGAAAGCAATCCAAGTTGCGGAATGCCAATTTTCTCCAACTGATGCTGTCATACAGGAAAGCTTCATGATCAAACGGGCTAGACGTTTGCTGAGAGCGATGCGGTCAAAGAAACAGCAGGGGAAGCAAAAAAGAGAAACGGGAGAAATGAGTTAGCTCCATCGGTGCCTACAGAGGACAGTTCTAATTGCTCGACAGCCCCGGGCGCTCGAAGCAGACGGGAATGTGTCCTCAGCCCGGTGCGTCATCCTAGGCGGGCGGTGCCCCGGGTGGAATATGATTCACCTCGCATCAGCCTCTTAAAACCGCTATGGGAAGATCTGGTGCGTTGCTTCATGCCAGGGACACCCTCAAGCCGGCTCTATTGGACCGCCCGGGTGCCCAAGCCAGCCAGTTAGCGGCAGCCAAGCACAAGTCCGCAGGCGGCAGAAGTAGTGCTGTCCATCCCTATTATTATTGGGGACGATGTCTTGGATGTTTTGTTCCACGCCCAGGGCTGATATGGGCCACTGGGCATTCCTTGGTTTGCAGCCTGTAAAAAACAATTGTTAACACCAGATACAGTTAGCGGGGTTTGCTTCCTTACCTGATGAAGCCTGGAGAAACCCCCCCCCCCCCAGTACAGAGGAGAAGGCCTCAATTTTAGTACTTAGGAAAATGATTTGCTCCCTGGAGTTGACTGAGCCCTGACTGGCTGATAAAAATATAGTTGCAGCGCAATGACGAGCACGCGACCATCAGAAATTCAGGGCTAGGGATAATCAAGGAGAGCAAACGGCGAGCTACAGAAGAGCCCAGATCAGGACAGGTATTGGGTTCAGGCAACGTCGGGCAGCTTGGGCATTGCCTTAGCATTTAATAACAATCATAAGATGAAGAAGACTTCAAAGGAACGAGGAACGGCGATGGGATATGCGCTGTTTGAGGTCGCCAGGGCTTAGGGCTAGGGCTCGCCCAATCCGGCGTAGTCTGGTGCCGCCGAGGGACTTGCCTTTTTGCCAGAGATTTCAACATCATTATCACTTTGTATGAATGAAAGAGCGCGTTATTCCGGACTTGGGTCTGCTTCAATTCTTTTCGCTTTCTTTTTCTTTCTCTTTGAGTTACTTACGGTAGACAACTTATGGAGAGTCTGGCGTATGGCGGGGGCTTGTCGACACCGCCATACTTCTTTCATGAAACATGAAATGTCATTTTTCAGTGACACAACAATGGATCTAACATGGACTGTCTGCTTCCTCCCGGGAGAGCTTACTTTCTACTATATTCGTTTGCTTGTTTGAGAACCGTATTGAGAAAAATAGATAGAGCTGTCCTTCTCCAAGAGAAGTCCCGGAACAAAATGATAACCATGCTGGAGGCCTATAAAATGGGATATTTTTTCTCTGCATACACTTCTTCCTACTCTTGCTGTTGCAGATATCAAACTCTACTTGATGCTGAAAGCCTTTATTACTTTGTCAATTCAGACCGGATTCTACTATTTTATTTTTCCACCTTCTGAGTTGTTTGGGCGGGCGTTGCTACGTATGTTACACCTTGTCAGGTTTCGAGATGTCGCAAGGGAATGGCCAGACAAGATATCCACAGATGTTTCCATTCGAGGGCTTGCGATTGAGTTTTGTATACTCCGTACTACGAGAGCCATCCTGTCTCTGGACCTCCGGGTCCTGAAGATAGGTCTTCCTGCCATACAGATTGCTGGCTGATGGCCGATGGGAAGGTCTGGGTGTCTTCGGAATCCCGGAGGATCAACAAGTATACGAGTGTGCTATTTGAAGAGATTAACTGGGTGAAAAGATCGGTGGTGCTGTGCGAAGAACGAGAACTACAACTTATTCGTCTTTCTCAGGCTTCAGTTAAAAACAATCTGTTTGTTAGAGCATATGTGCCGCCCGACCGAAGTGTCGATTTTCTAGCCATGATACGTGCGGAGGCTGTTGCTTTCATTATTGTTATCCTACCCCAGAAACGCAATCATCCATAAAGCGGCTAGAGCGACTTGTTGTGTGATTTTGAAAGAGTATAGTTAGTTATCTGTGTTTTCAGATTCGAACATTAGTTTAGCAATGCCGATTCATACCTGGTTAAATGAACTTCTATTAGAGAGCACTGTGGCCAACAGGAAGACATCCCGCACTTTCATGTAAGACCTGCTTGACGTAATTCGATAGAAAGTATTGCATACAGCCTCAGGGCCACCAACGGAGGGATTTGCAGCACTCGCAGCCAAGGGAATCCGTTCTTTTATTGGAGATTCGAAATGTGCAAGTGTGGCTGCCCGGTTCACCTTAAACACCTGGTTGGTTCGTTATTCTTTATCTTGATTCTTGAGGGAATGAATGTAGTTACAAATTATTTGCCACTCAAATCTGCCCCAGCACGGTTAGTCTTCATGTTGCCCTGCCACAGGCGAACTGCCGAATCAGAAAAGGAGACTGGTCTGGTTTTGATGGGCGGTGTGCTGGAAATGGCGTCTTCCATTTTTGTTTTCTTCATGATTGGGTGCATCGCGTATGGGTTGAATCCGTTGACTTTAGTTAAATAAATGGGGGCTTGATTATGTGTTAGGGGCGTATGTGCGCTGAAACGCTCAGTTGAACCCTTAACTAATTTAACTAACCAATTTAACTAACAAAATTAACTACAAGCTCCACTGTCGCCCGGAATTTAGGGCTTCAACCAGCTGCCTTGTGCTATCCTCGGGGGCCTTTCAGCGGAAGCAACACGACACCTGCCAACCACTCTTTTGCTCCTATTAGATATTGGTATAGAAGGCTGGCCGCTTGGATGGCGAAGAAATATTCGGGGATTCCGATTTAGCTCACCATCTTAAACAGATGTTCTCTGGCCGCCCTCTCCCGACATCATCTGATTTAATTAGACAACGTCATTGGAGTGCTCAAGTGCTTTACTGGATAAAATAGTTATGTGCCCAGAGGGAATTGCAAACACTGACTTATCCATCAGGATATCAGGAAGCGGTCAAGCCCATCTTTTCATGGTCGAGAGAGATGATCCACAACAAAAACTTCCCTCGACAAAAATATGTTTCTGCACTGGTAGCAAACTCTCTCCAACAAGTAGAGGAGACCCAGGCTCAGATCTGCAGTCCACTGGCGCGAGTATGTGCTTCGGAACCCAATGCAGGGACCCGTCCTGATGTGATGATGTCTGTTGGCTCGTTGACTCTCCATTTACACTCAGCCAAGAACCATCCCGCACTCTGATTGCTGGCCTTGTTTGACCAGCTTCTCCCGAACTATTTTGGCACACTCTTTGTGGCCCCAGCCCAACGTTGGGCGACTGGGTAGTTCAGCCCCTTGTCCACCCAGATCAAGAGCTGCTATCCCGTCGTCTTCTTGGCCCAGGGGTTGTACGTGGCACCTGTCACAGGCAACTGCTGAGCTGTCAATTCTGACCTGCCAGACTTCTTTAACGCGTGTTTTTCCGCATGTTTGTTATCCCGCTTTTTGATTTTCTCTCTTCTCTCTTCACCGGTTCGCTTCGTTTCCTCCCTCCCACTCCCCCTTCTGTTCACCGCACCGCCTCCGCTGGACGCTTCTCTTCGGTGGGTAAGAATGACGACAGTAGCAATTCGGGCTCGAGGAGTCTGAGCCCAAAGCATGGAATGATTCACCTCTCTCTGCCTCAGGGCTATAGTTAGGGATTACCGGATGGATCAGGTAGCGAACCTAAAAGAGAATGTGGTTTGGAAGAAACAAAGAAAAAAAGAAAGAAAAAGAAGAGGCTGTATCATGTGTGTGGATTTCAGGGATTAGACGGTAGCCTCGAGATCCATGTTGAAGCAAAGCACGGAGGGGAACGCAAAGCTAGAACAAAGAAAATTGAAGGATGATGGGCACAGAAGAGGCAAAAGCTGAGTGGAGGATGGGATGGAATGAGGCGAATGATGCACCACGATATCTTCATCTGGTCCTGGCCGCCCACTCGACAAGGGATATTTCGTAGTATCGCCGCAATACGGTTTCCCATCAAAACCCCAGAAAGCCCTTGGTGATACATCCTGGATGCCCGCTTTCCTCATTGTTTGATTTATATTTCAATCTCTTAAGCGCACACAATTCACTGTTTGCCTGTTCTATTCTGCCATTTCAAGCTTGCCTTGTCAAGGCATCCAATCGCAGATCTCCGTGTGCTGCGCGATTTTCTTCTGGCATGATATTATATACCTTGCTTGCTATTGTCGCTTTTGTTTGGCCTCACTGCGGTGAGGCCCTCAGCCCTGGCTTTTCTCTCTGTTGTGCTCCCCGGGCGTTGTGAATCCGAAGAAGACTTGTTCCTGTTTTTGCGTATGGCACTATTGATTTCCCACTCATTTTGAAGGTGATATCCGATCTGCCACATGTGCTTTGCGCGCTCCTTTTTGTAGTGATGGTTCGTTCGAATGCTTCCGTGCGCCAACATCGAGGAGGTGGAATGAAATACTTGGTTTCTTGGTCTTTTTCTTCTTCTTCTTCTTCTTTCTTTTTGGAAAACGTTGCTCTTATTGCGGGTTGCTCTGATGGTGAGATCGGTAGATGGCTTTTTACACTAGACAGTTAGAAACAAATAACCCTTTTTTTGAGATAATACTTTTTTGCTTTCGAATCTGAGCTCCTGACTCTGCTGCGGTTGTATTGGTATATAATAGCCCTTCAGCTATTATCACGTAGATGAGAAAATGGAACCGTATACCGCAGAGCTATAGCTAGTAGTTTACAACAATTTTGATACCGGAGCTCCTCCTGGTGACTGTTCTGTTTCTCGGCGGTAGTTTCACAAAATATTATACAATTTTTCGAAGCACATTATACGGATGTCTATCAAATTTGTCTATATTCATTGTCTGAATATTACTGCTGGCAAAATTCTTTGCTGGGATTGATATGATGATAGGCTACGTGACCATTCTTTCTGGTGGTGACAACGTTTTCTTATTGTTTTCTGATAAAGTACAGCTTTGGGGTTTACGGATATAGAGCTTAATATCTGGCTATGCGAATGCTATTGGAAAGAGTTAAATAGAATAGATATATCATCGTCGCCGTCATGGAAAATGAGGTTAGCCGTTGAACGCCGTCCATGGTTCCTTGAATGCAAGCCGGAAGTATTCAGTATTAGCCGATATATCGTCGAATATACGAGTATGCCGCTTCAGGGCTATCAATTTGAAGCCCAGGGGTGGGCCCTTCAATCTGTTCGACAATCGACCTGACTGTATCCAAAGGTGATTCGTGATAATCATTTGTTGCAAAGGGGTCTGCGCCTGCTTCTATGAGTAGCGAAACAGCATCACGGTTCTCGTCATTTATAGCAATATGTAAAGGTGTCTCGCCTGCGGCACTCTCATGAGGGTTTAGGTCGGCACCCTTGTTAATAAGTACGGCTGCGATATCAATTTTCCCATCTTCGATGGCTATATGGAGGGGCGTCGAGAGGCTTGGATCTGTGGCGTTGATATCCGCACCCGCGTCTAGGAGGCGATTTAAAATCCCGAGGTGGCCTTTGCTACAAGCGCCATGTATCGGCGTCTCGCCAGCACAGTCACGAAGGAGTGGATCCGCACCATTGTCCAGAAGAAGCTGGACGATCGCTTCATGCCCAGAATCAACGGCACGGTGAAGAGCATGATAACGTTCTTCGTCTGCTACTATATTGGGGTCCGCGCCGTGTTTCAGGAGGAGTTCAACTATGTGTACACGGCCTGCACTAATAGCGACGTCGAGCGGATACACGCCATTTCTGTCGGAGGAAGGGCTTGCGCCTGCGTCGATGAGCTGCTGAATAATTTGGATGTTACCTTTCTCCACAGCTCTGTGCAAGATCAGGGGCTTTGTTGTGCTCTGAGGCAGCGAGAACTGGTTGCCGTTCGCCCGGAGGAGAATATCAAATGTGTCTTGATTAGCTTCACACGCTGCGTGGTGCAATGCTATCCATCCATTGTGATCACAGAGGGTAAGGTCAAGCTCTTTTGGCAGGAGATACTCTAGTAACTCATGTTGGCCAGCAATCGCTCCAACATGGAGTAAGGACCGCCCATCAGAGTCTACAGTGTCGAGTTTAGCTCCAGCAGCAAGAAGAATATCCACGACTTCCCTGTGGCCAGAGTAAACCGCGTGGTGGAGTGCGGTGAATCCTGCCAAGTCTTGGATGGCGATGTCGACGACGCCACTCTCCAGAAGCGCTTTGAGCTCTATAGTATGGCCCTTCTCGCATAGTGCATGGAGTACAGACATGCCTCTCACATCGAGTAAAGACGAATCAACACCTAAAGAAGCAAATAACTTGACCACATCAGCGTTGCCTCCACTGGGCGCTGGAATAGCAATTACCGAGCCGGCAGTACTATCGTAAATGTCCGGCACCGCAGCATTGAATAGAACAGTCCGTCGATGCACATCGATAGTCGAAATATCAGCCCCCTCTTTCATCAGAAATTCTACCATCTCCTTATGCCCCCCGGCGGCAGCGTAGTGGATCGATGAACGCCCAAAGGGTGAGTCTTCTTGCGAGACGGCAACTCCCGCATCCACCAACAAGCGCGCCATTTCCATGTCTCCTCGTGCAGCGATCATATCCATGGCATTGTATCCGCGGCGTTGGAGAGCGGCGGCATCAACCCCCAGTTCCAGGAGATACTTCGCGACTGACAAGTGGCCTGTACAGGCAGCTTTGTGAAAGGGTATTTTTCCATCCCTGGCCGCCTGTAAACGGCCACCGGACTTTTCAAACAGTAACTCCACAGTTGACCTCAAGCCTTGCTCGGCAGCTAACTGGAGCGAATATTTGTAGTTCAGAAACGTGAAAGTTTTCTCCGGAGCCTGCTTCAGCAGGGTATCTGTGAGGCGTGCGAGCCCTCTTCTTGCTGCCCATTCGAGAACTGTTTGATGTGCTTTGACAAAACTGCCACCTACTGTTGGGCCAAGATACAACATTTCTTTATTGCGGAAGACATGCTTGACAGCAGCTTTATGGATTCTTGGAATGGCTATGGTATAGAAGAGGCGTGCTGTTTGGGAGAAACTAATGAGATCTCCTAGTTTGAGATAGAAGGTGATTTCACGAATCAACTCGGTGGGCAGCGTGGACAGAAGATTGGACATGATGGGATGGATGCAGGTAACCTTTTGCGATATGGCATATGGCCACGCTGACAGCCTTGAAGGGGGTAAAGGGGCGTATAAATATGTACCAAGATACATATTTACTCCCGCGGGGAGGTGACACACTATGATACTAGGATATTATGTGCACTGCTGCCTGATGGTGATGCCGATGGGGGTGTTTCCGATTGAGATAGAATCATGAGCATGGCGAACTACATTGTTCGAGTCGCTAATAATGTTGATCACCATCGTAGCAACACTTCATAGTTAAAAAGACAGAGTGCGAGGGCGGATGTTGTGTTGATCAGAGTTTGACGCCGGAATCAGCCCAAAGTTATTTAACAATATGTGGCCTCCACGCTAAATCTGGAGCACATCAATCCAAGCTCCAAGCTTCAACGATAGCTGCCGCTTTCACACCCTGTTTTCTGTTTTCCTGTCTCCCCAATCCCCTATACCACCCATCGCTTAGAGACATAACCAATCATAAAGATAAAAAAATAACGAATAAAGTAACTATCAAGTAACAATGCGTGTCCAATCCCTCGTCACGTTTCTCTCCCTCTCCCTCATTTCCCTCACCACCTCCGTCGTCGCCGAAGAGAGCGGACTCAAAATCGAGAAGACGCATACCGTCGAATGTGAGCGCCGCACCGCAGTTGGTGATGTCGTCTCAATGCACTATCGCGGCACCCTAGCCTCCGATGGCTCCCAGTTCGACGCCAGCTACGACCGCGGCCAGCCCTTGGTGTTTACCGTTGGCAAGGGGCAAGTGATCAAGGGGTGTGTATTCCGTTTTAAACCTGTCCTTGCTTTCCTTCCCAACCCTTGCTGTGTCTTAAAAACACAAACAGTAGCTAATCTGCGTGCTTCTCTGTCTAGATGGGACGAAGGCCTCCTTGACATGTGCGTTGGCGACAAGCGCAAACTCACCATCCCCCCCGGACTGGCCTACGGTGACCGCGGCGTCGGACCCATCCCAGGCGGCGCCACTTTGATCTTTGAGACGGAGCTGGTGAACATCCAAGGTACGGCAAAGGATGAGCTTTGAAGTATGTTCTTCTTCTTTTTGGCCATCCGTCTTTCTGCCCGTTCTGTAATCTCCCTCTCTCCCCCTGCACCATACCCACCCTGCGGATTAAAAACACCAACAAGGCGAATGCTTATTCTACGGATTTTTACGCGTTTCTGTAGAAGCTGGCGCCGGAAGTAGTGGTAGTGGTTTGTTTCTGTGGTTTCTCGTCGTTCTTGCGCTGGGAGGAGGATTTGCCTACTGGAAACGGTACGGGTTTGGTGGGATGTCCGACCGCTGGGGTTAGAGCCGGTGCGACAACACCCTTGAGTGCTATTTTCTCTTTCGTATGTGGAATCATTTATGGATTGTATAAGCAAGGACATGAACATTTTCCGTCGATTGTGACTGGCCAAAAGCCTTTTCCTGTATGCAATATGTATTGCTAAATATGCGTAATCAACGTACAAACAGCCCAGCAAGAAAAAGCCCCATTTGGAAACAAATAGGGTGTTACCAAAATCTTGGAACCGTCTAATCTACAAAGGTATCTATTAAAACAAACATATCTCGTAGCAGTGCTGTCGTTCGATCAATCCATCTCGTCCAAACTCCCATCCCCACTCGTATTATAATCCTCGCTAACCAGTATTCCAACCATACACTCTGCAAGCATCCCATCCCAGTTAACCCACGGATGAATCTCTGCAAAAAGCTTCTCGGAGTTCTTCCCTGCGCCGCGAAGTATCTCTCCCTTCCCCCCGGGATGGAACGGTAGGTAAGGAGTTATATTGTAGACTTTACCCATGTATGATGTCCATGCATCTCGCCCTTTCCTCCCATTGTGCGCCTTCAACATCGACGGCGTTACGCGGATGAGTGTCGATGGAAGGTTTTCCCCTCGTAGCTTGTGGTTAGGGTTGGAGGTTAATGCCGCCCAGTCGAGGGGTGAGTGCCCTGGCTCAAGTACCACTTGGCGAGAGGGCTGTAGTTTGCCTTGGACCTGCACCGGAGCCAGTGTGCTAGATGTGAGGCCTTGGGGCCGGGGAGCGCGGAGGGAGGAGGCTGTGGATGGTGGGGGACGGAGTGGGACATTCAGTGAAGGTCGTGGAGGAGGCAGCATGGAGTCCGATTTCGGTATGGAGCTGGATGCATTTTGGTTCGGGCGTTTTAGTGTCGGTAGGGGTGGCGGGCCCATAAGGGTATTTTTATTAGAAGGATTGTTGGCTGCGGTGGGTGATGAAAGCTGAATAGGGGAATTTATTAACGGGGAGCGGTTTTGAGAGAGGATCGTATCGTTGCTAGAGTTTAACGAGATGTTCGATCGTTCTTCGACAACAGTAGGGCTTTCTAAATTGAAGGTCGGTATGTCTATTAATGCGAGTTGAACCGGGGCGGCCTTTGGAGTCGAGTCATCTGATATAGGATCTGTTCGGTGCTCGTCATCTTTAGATCGCGATCTATCCAATATCGACCTAGCCTCAGGAGATGATGGAGATAGTGCGGCCGGTGATGAAGGAATGTTCGTCACTACATTGGGCGATGCGCGTCTATTTCGAAGCCATTCGTGTAAAGGCGCAAAATTCCAAGACCCCAGAGGGTGCTTGAATAGTAAGAAGGAAACTGAGACAACCAAGGCCCCCAGGCCTATCCAACCCATGGAAAAGTCGGTGCTATCGAGAAAAGTGTATTCTCTATTTGCGGGGTGGAGAGCAAAGACGGAGAAAGGTGCGTCGGTTTTGCCGACGACGAGTTTGGCAAAAGGCTGTCATGTGTTGCCACGTGGTGTGGCCTGTGCGCGGGCCTATTAATAAATAAGGTTTTCATAACTTTAAGCTTATTTCCTTCCAGATACTCGATCAGGGTCCTGGGGTGGTGACATCATTGCACGGAACATGGCCTAAACAGCTGGATTGTTGGGAAGCATGATATAAAATTCTTCAGAGCTTTGATTGGTGAGTGAGCATTTGGATTTGCGCCATCACTTGTTGATAGGTAATTACTCAGAATAAATGGAGGAGGGAAACCAGGGCGTGGGTGATCGTTTTTCACTCGCCTTGAGCCGTCGGTTATACATGTAATATTCATTCTGAAGCCAGTAAGCGCATAATTGCAATATTTAAAAAGCATAAGACGAATAGATTAACGATATGTGCTTCTTAAATACAATGAGACATGGTAGGGGTTAGATGTAGCGATTCAATGGCCAGTTCTAAACCTGAGAGAACTAAACAGATAATTTATCCTCCGGACAGGCCACTGAGCTTGCAATGTGGTAATTGTACCCCCCGCCCAACAATGATTGAGAATGAAGGCTGTTTGCTGGTTAAATAGTAATGATGGACGAGTATAAGGTAAAGATACATCGAGGATATGATTTTGCGGCGACTCTACGGTACGCGTACGTTCCTAGTTTACGTGGATAAGGTCAAGTTTAAAGGCTTTTGGTACATGTACTAGACGTAGGCTATTCGTCCAAAGCTAAATATAGTAAATGCGTGTAGGCCAGAGCGCCGGATGGCAACGATGGATACGGTGTGTGCAGTGTTTTGAATGTTTCAGAACTAATTTTAAGAGGGGTTGGTCGCCCGTGATATCCGTCAAGGTGTAATTGTATAAATTTACTGTACGAGGCAATGTCACAATGTATCCGGCCAGCAGGAGATAGAGCTGGTGGGTTATCGCGTCTGATTAGCGGGCCTCCGATGGGAATTGGGGGATCTGAAGAACAGTTGACCATGTGGCCCCATGGGTTGTCGACGGATACGATGCTGGGTTCTGGCGGGGTCCCAAAGCCACATTTCATCCCTAAGGGCTTGAATAGCTGTTCCGTAGCTATTTCCTCCCAGGAAGCGCCGTCGCCCGTGAACTTCTCAATAATTCGGCCAAGAATAACATAGTTCGTATTGTCATAGAAAAATTCACCTTGCACACCAACAGGGTTTTTACTCAGGATGTGATTGATCACGAGAAGTCGTCCGTCAAGCGGGGTCAGTAAAGGGTCGTATAGCTTTTCGAAAAACGCCGCGTCTGTCAGCAGGTCATCCTGGATGCCCGTGCGATGAGCGCCGAGCATGCCGATTGTGGTTTTCAGATGACCTTTTGACATAATAGGAGCAAGCTCGGGCAATGCTTCAGGCAGCGTGAGATCACAGCTTAGACATCCCCTGTCTACAAGCATTCCCATGAGCGTTCCCGTCATGGCTTTTGTGTTCGAGCCAAGGTGAAAGATGTCAGTCGTCTCGAGGTTAGTGTGGGCATCTATTTTCCGGACTCCAACGCCATCCCTTAAGAGCCTGGGGTTTTTTAACCTTGCGGCTACCAGTCCGGGTACATCATATTGCTCCCTGATGTGTTCTAGGACCTGCTTGTTCTGGGTTTGGGCGAGGAGGGTCCCAATGGCAAGAAAGCCCAACCATGCAAAGGATATAAGCGTCCTCCACATTGCAAACTGTGGCTGTACTTTCAGGAGTTTGATAGGGACTATGTGTATAGACTGGAAAATTTCCCTTTAGAAAGGCCTGACAGAATCTTTTACAGTTAGCATAAAATTTTCATGTCAAGTGACTTGCCGCAATGCTCAAGTTATATCTCACGATATACTGACTAACTGCAGCTCGCTATCTATATGGTATAGGTAAGTGAAGAATTTTGCAATGCGGCTGCTTCTAATATCAGAATAACTTGTAGGCTGACAGTGCATTCGCTTCTACAGCAAGGAAGCGGAATGATTCCATGAAATCTAGCAAAAGAATACCTCACTCCTCTACAAACTGCCAGGAAAACCAAGAATTAAAGGGAAGGCTGTGGTAGGCAGTGCAAGCAACCAGATGTCCAATAACCGAAGATGGCTATGACTGATCTGCATACGCAGTGGTCTTACACAGATATAAGATGACTGGCAAGATGACATGTTTTTGCCTTGATGGTTTAGAGAGAATTAGGAGGAAAGATATCTGCCGACTTGATTCATACCTCTGTTGGAAGAAAATCTGCTCACTCAAGCTTTTCAAAGGCTGCGATCTGTCTCATTCCTGACACCTGCTGGTGGTTCAGGGTGGATCAGGCCTCGGAGGGGCGCTTGGCAGCCCACAGGGATCAATTCAACAGCGACTGGCTGGGCGGCCTGGCAAGATCTGATACGCCAGGATTCCACCTCGTTGCGCTCAGACGGCAGATGAATACGAGCTGGCGCCACTTTCAGCGAGATTCCAAGTGGTGGAAACTTGAAAATATGCCTTGCGACAGTCGATGCGACTTGGCACCAGAAGCGTGTTCCCGCCGCGATGTCACCCACGTTCTCCCTTTTCTTGAGTCGCCGTCACCATTTCGAGGGATGTTTGTCCTCGTTTTGTTGCTTCGCTGAAGAGAACTGAGCTGTTCGTTCGTTCAGTTGATCTTCATATGTCGCGACGATGTTTCCTCCTTTGTCGCTCGTTGCGCTGTTCCTCGCCCTTGCAAGCACGCTTGTCTCGGGCTTCTCCAAACGCGCCGACACGTCAAAAATCCTGCACCCGCAAAGCGGCGATGGGATAACCACAGGGATTGACCTCGACATTCGCTGGCAGACTGCCTCTTCCGAAGACTCTGTCAGTATCGAGCTTCGAAAAGGGTTCCCGCATAATCTCACCACGGTTCATACTATTACCAGTGCGTTTTTCCTTTTGTTTTGGTCGGCCATATATTGTCCTAGTGTGCGCAGCTTTATCCGCCTGTTTTTAAGCTGATTGGGGACAATTCTTCTCCATCATTTTCTGATACTTACAACTTGTATCTTTACCTTTTTTAACTCGAACCCTACAGATAATACTCCCAATAACGGCTCCTATTTCTGGCGAAGTCGTGATGACAACTTCCTTCGTGCTCTTACTGCGAAAACGTTGCCGAAAGCGCCCAGCAGCGGCTGTGATTATCTAATCGCCATCCGCGAAGGGCAGCCTATTGTTTATTCTGATTATTTTACGATCCTAAATCTGAATGACGATGGCCTGAATTCGAACGTTCCCTGCCCTGGTAAACCTCCTCCAAACAATGGGGGAGGTGGTGGAGGCGCTGGTAATGGTAGTGATGGCAATGGTGGTGGAGGTCCGGGAAGCCAAAACAACCCCGGAGGTAAGCAAATCTGCCGTGCACACCTTCTTAGTATGACTCTGACTAACTTGTGAAAGGGTCCAAATCTAATGATGGACAAGGTGTCACCACGGCCATGCTGGGAGGTGCAGTTGGTGGAGCGGCCGTCGGCCTCCTGGTGATCTTTGCAACTGTCCTTCTGCTTGGCCGACAAAGGAACTGGTTTATCAATGAAGGAGAAATTCAGCGACTGGTCGAGCAGAAACTTTTGGAGCTTAAACCAATACTGGCTCCTATTCAGCCTCCTCCAGAGCCACAACTAGCTGGCCCTTACGAATTTAGTGGTGAGCCTCATGCTTACCAATTGCCAGTAACACCTGCAGAGAAATAAGCCAGACAGGGCGCTATCTAGTTTATGATCAGTCATTATCTTCTTGTTTATTATTTTTTTTTTTAGGTTGAGCCTACAATTTTAAAGTGTTCCTGACATCAATTCGGTCCTTTCTCCGCAATCATGGGTTGCCCTGTCCAAGCTGGTCCAAGCGTGGTATGCCTCCAGCGAATAGTATGCTGGTTTACCCTGGAAAACCCCCCCACGCGCACCCGCTATCATTTCGCTGTTTTGTTATTTCCAAGGTCGCCTCCTGGTCCGGGATGAAGCGGGCCGGATCTTATTCCGCATGACGAGAGATCGGACGAAAATGGCGCATAAGAATTGGATATCTGAAGAGCTGCATCTTCTTTAAAATCGAAACTAGCGGAATATCGCAGTGGTGAACGTCTGATGGGCTGCCACAGACCTCGCTGGAGCCCTGGAGGCGCAGGCCCAGATTGCCCAGGAACCGCCACCAAAAAAGCCTCAGCTCCCGCCAACCTTGAGGCTCAACCACTAGATCCAGTAAGACGACTCCATCTACCGAAGTCGCTCAACGACAGGGAGTGTGATGGGCTTCGACATTCTGGACATCTGCTGCCACCAGCGCATCCATTGTTGACGATGCATGGAATCTTGCTCTCTTTCTGAAAGTGCCATTGGATGATTCGTCCCAGCTTTAACCCTGGTCGAAAAGCCCAACCAATGAGAGAAGACATCCTCTGCTCGATGAGATACTAGTTCTCAAGAATGCCGTTTTGCGACTGACCACATGTTTTCTTTTTAAGGCTCACTGCGCGGTGAGGCTCAATCGCACGATCACCATGGGAGCAGCTCGTCAGCCTGGGCTAGGCTTGAAGCTTAATAGGGCCCGCGATGCTCAACAATTCTTTTTTATTGCTTGTCAGCGGTGGATTGGCCATTTCCCAATATCACAACCATGTCCCCCCGGTTTTAACATTTCAACATTTGCACATTTCGTGACATACCAAATATTTAGTTGGAGAGTGTTTGTTCTTCGATACGCAACGACTCTCCACGTCAAACATCCGGTGTGCCTTTTTGGTGTCACACGGGGGGTTTTCTACCAGTTTCATCTCTAGGTATACCTACCATGGCGTACCAGGACCAATACCAGCAACAGCAACAGACACCGTACACCAACGACGAATATGTTGCTCCCCGCGCCGTCATCTGCGACGAACTCTGCTACGGCTGCTCAACAAAACGGTTCGCTGTCGCGCTTAGAGTTACTGTTTGTGTTTTGACCTTAGGCATCACTGAAGCCCTCCGCGGCCAGGACGGTTGGTGTGCGACATGCCTGGAGCACTCTGTCGCTCCTCCGCGACGTAGCCCTTCACGTACCACGTACGTTAACCAACAGCCAGCACAGCCGCCACCAATGGAGATGTCGATTCCAGCGCCTACCCCAACAGTGACAGCTGTGTCACAGCCTACTCCGCTGCAAGGTGGACTATCGCAGCATTCAGTTCGGAAGCCATCACATGGACAAGTGTTCATTCCCTCCGACTCTTCCACTTATTCCTATCTCCAACAGCAGCCACAACCTCAGCAAACCCAGGGATTTACGGAGACCCAGCAACAGCCGTTGCCCCAATTCCAACCACCATCCCAACCGGATCAGCAAATCTATTCCGAGTTCCAACAGCAGCAAGAGACAGATCAGCAACAATACCATGAGGACCTTCAGCAGCAGCAGCAGCAACAACAACATCAGAACCACCAATCCCAAGAATATAATGAATATCAGCAACCACAACCGTTACCAGTACCTCACTCCCCCCATTCTCCTCCTCCGGCAAACCAGCAACTCCCATGGCAGCAACAACTACAGCAACAGGCTCCCATTCGAATAAACTCGCCCCTCCATCAGCAAACTATCCCTCAAAATGCATCGCCCAGCATGGTACCGAATACAACCCATTACATGACCACTAGCACAGATCCGAATGCGACCCCAAACATGCCCTCGAACGGGGCCCCTAGCATGGTCAACATGGCCGCTAATATTCACCCAAGTAACGGTGTGGGTGGCCCCGGCGCCCACCAACTACCCGTCGTAAATACGCAACCAGCTAGCGTGACGAACACTTTCCCCGGGCGAAAACCGGTTAACGTTGTCATTGCGCCCCAGGCAGTGTATACACCACCACTACCACAGGAAGTGCATATTCAGCCGGTTCTACATATTAAGCCAAAGGTAAAACGGCGGGATTCATCGTCGAGCGACTCAAGTTAGGGGAATGTCCTTTTGGAGGGGATGGAGAGGCGATAAATCGTATTTTCTTCTGGGTTATTGGTGAATGGTTGGAAACTTAGGGGTGAGAAGTTGGATTCGCCAGATGATATATGTTAATAACGAGTTTAGAGCTTTAGCTTATCTGGTTTTATACGAGCGATATACTAACAATAATTTCTCATGTTTGGCTACAGAGGCAGGTATGCTCTCAATGCAATATTTCGTAATTTCTGAGTTATATTTCCAATTTAATCATATGCATTATGCATCTCACACACATTTTTGAACACTCAAATCATAAATAAATTTGATGCGCTAAACAACTAAGCCGGCGCTCATAGCATCACAGAACTATCTTAAACCGCTCCCCTGCACCGTCACTCTCTACTCTCACAACCTTCATTTCCCCATCCAACTTTTTCAGAACCTGAAGCACCCCATGCGAAGCGGGAACATGTAAATTCGAGGGGACATCATGATATATAATTTTCACCAGTTCCATAGGTGTCCAACTTCGAAGCTCCTCACTCTTAACTGGCGGTGGTGGTCCGTCGTTCTCAGACATTAACAAACCATATGTTAACACTTGCAACACTTCATCTTCCCGCTGTTGCCGGTGCTGGCTGTACTCGGTTATTTTGGAGTTTCCATCTTCTATCACGGCTCCATGGCCCGGATAGGCGCGGCCAGAGAACACATATTGCATCTTTTCGAGAGATGATAGGTAGACTTCTAGATCTTCGAAGACGGATGTGCCGTGGCCGAGGACGTCTGGGAGGGTAGGTAAAATTGTGGCATGTAAGTGACATGTTTATTATGCAACGGCAAATCAATTAAGACATACGGGAAGGGGAGACGGCAGAATAGAAGAAAATGATTTGAAGCGTACTATCCCCCGTAAACAACGCATCTTCCTCAGCAAGCATAAATACCATGTGATCTTTGGTATGGCCCGGTGTACTGTATGCTCTCAATGTTGCGCCCTCGACTTTAAATACCTGCCCGTCCTCGATATTCGCCTGGCCGTCTTCATCGGGTTGGTTCTTGTGTATCTTCACGCCAGGGCAGATCTTCAGTAGGTCAGGCACACCCCGAGTGTGATCAAGGTGCCAGTGGGTTAAGAGAGCGGTTTTTATAGTGGCTTTTTCACTTTCGAGCGTGGCCTTCAGGTTTTCGGACCAGATCGCACAGCCTTCCCCTGCGTCTATGAGGAGACGTTCATGGCCTTGTCCGATGAGGTATGTGTTGGTTCCTGGCGTTTAGTCAATAATGAAGAATAATAAACCGGGGAAATGGGTAGTCAACTGGTTTACCTTGGAGGGTAAACTGCAGCAAGCGGATTTTGTCAGGTGGTTAGTTAATCAATTAAATCGAAATCATAACGCCTCTTAGAATAAGATAGAGAAGCGAACGAAATAACGCATTCTTAATGCCGGCTTTTGTTTATCCATAGAGTAGCGGACGGTACCAGCTGCAAACCCTTCCGAGCATCTCTAACAACTTCCGGAGACAAGTACATGGAATGTATGTATATACATGTACTGTACATGCATAGCACATACATGTGCATACCTTTCCTGAGTTTCCACCTAGTATCCGGATTACCCTGTCGCTCAACCGCTCGACATCTGGGAGCTGTGGAAGTTGCATGGCCGTTATGTATGGATGTATGAAATGTCCGCAGAACAACTGTGCTACTTTAGCCCAAGTAATCTAGGCACAATTAGTTTCTATTCGCGCAGGAATGGATTGCGAGTGGTATTGTGATGGAGTACTGATGGAAACAGAGCTGAGGATCTTACACTTTCGAAGTATGTGTATGGCTCGCCAACAGTCAACGGTTTGGACTGGGAAGGTCGGAATGAATTTGGTAAAAATGGAGGGTGGTCCCCAATGTATAAAAGGCACAGAATTTATCTTTACATTCCTAAGTCATTCCCTTGTCATTCTTTAATATATGGTGTAGTTGGGACCCCACTTTGCGCAGGAGTATGAGCGCAAAACTGGTTGGGTCGAAAGCGTCGAGGTACTGCATTTTTCTTATACGAGTGTAACAATGAGCGGGGTTACATAACGTCCATGGGGCAAAGAATTTGAATATGATGCCAACTTGACTCTCTTTTTTTGAACTACGTTTTAAAATACACACTCACTAGGGGAGGGGGAAAAGAGAAAGCTTTGCCCCAACGATTTAGAGGCAGATTTCGCAGAATTGTTCTAGCAAGGTCTCTTGGATAGTGTCTCATGGAGCCGCACTGCAGGTGCCATCTTCATAAGTTCGGTTGTGCAATGAATGAATGACAATATATCCATTGTTCATGCAGAATTCACCAAAGCATTTTATTATAATATCCACATACTGGGAGATCGAGTAAGCGATATTATATGTGCCATGATTGTTCACTCATAGACATATTTTCAGTGCCACACAACGTCGTCTGGCAGGAGGTTACGAAGTTCGAATGTCTAACAAAAAAAGAAAAGGAAGGCAAAATGATCACTTCATGAAGCTCTACACGGTTAGATTATCAGGTGAGTAGGCTGCTTCAAGCACCATTCAGGTTTTGGACAAAATATCATAAATCAATCGCCTCTTTACTGCTGATTGCAATTCTGAGACTTCCCAAGCACCCAGTTTCCATCCCACGATAAGGCACGAGGATTTTTGATTTCATCGCTAAAACATGGAAAATAGCTGCCGCGATGGCATTATCGTCTGCAACGCCCTCCTCACTAGCAGGCTTGATCAGCAAACGAGTTAAAAGAGTTGGGTATCGTGGCCGCCATGAAACCCGCCCAAACCGGGGATCTTGGGGAGACCATACAACAATCGATCTCGCTGCTTAACATCTTCAGTTGATTTTCTTCCATCAGTGCTATTCCCTCGGCTTGAAGAACTGCGGTGGCAACGGCAACAGCGAGTGTGGATACGTTGGTGTACGGGCCTTTTGGTTTGGTTTGTACGCACCCTGCTGGTAGCCTGGCGCCGCGACACAAAGGTGGTAGCGCCTTATAATAACCCCGAGCAAAAGGTAACATTAATATTCATCATCAACAGCGTCCACGTTTTCTATATCGACTCTTGTCCGTTTCATTGCTAATCCAGAGCTAGCTCCGCCATCGCCCACTCGCTTTCTCCCGGAGAGTGAAGATTGAATTGAGGACTGGTCAAAATCAATCATCATGACACGTTGTCGCTCCTGATTCCAAACCATATTGGCCGGCCGCAAGTCATAGTGTACAAGTCCTGCAGCACTCAACTCCGCGATAGACCGCTGCTTCTGAGCTTCAATGTCCACATCGGACCCGTAGTTCTGAGAGTGTAAACTATTGCCAGCCCATGACATGAGCATCATAGATGTGACCTTGGCAGTGCTAACAAGAGGATATGACCGCACAAGCTTGATATTGCCCAGGTGCACAGGTATTGTCACCCCTTGCAGTTTCCACAGATGGGCGTAAACACGTGCTTCATATAAGATTGATTTTTCATCCACAGCCTGTACACCTTTAGCGACAAAGGTGTAGCCATAGTCAGTCAGGGTAATTTTGAACAGCACGCCCACTGCACCAAACATTCCCATTGTATCAAGGCATTTACAGTTGTCATCAAGATTGCGAGCAAGCTGGTTGTTGACAAGAATGCAGAGCTTTTCCTTCGAAATAAGATGTTTGCGAGAAGATGTTCCCTGTTGGTGAATGGAAACATTGGGGCAGAATTGATCAAGAAGGAGCCCTTGCGAAAGCCCAAAAAGGCAGGCTTGTGTGCAATATGAAAGAGTTGGCTCTTGAGTTTTGTGTTGAGCTCTTAATGACTGACGCCGCTTCGTTTCAGTACGTTCTGTTGACTGTGAGAGAGGTTGTTGCTTGCGAGGTTGACGTGGAGGTCGGTAACTGTCATCTTTATTTTCATGTTCTTCATCGCTACTACTGGTGTGTGATGTTTCGGGGCGCAGTGATCGATCTGTCAAGATCAGATTTTCAGGTAGGATCGGCCACTGATAGAGCTGGGATTTGGCATTTTCTATCCATTCGGAAGATTGCTGCTTTGATTCCAGTGATAACATCACGAAAGTGGAAAGCTGAGAAACTGGGCCATATCGTACATCAAAGTCATCGACAAGACGATCGTCGACGCAATCGTGTACAGAGCTTAGGTGATAATATAGGATCTGAGGGTCACTTTCCTCAAGCATCAAAAAAACCAGAGCATGCCCAGATGTAACATATCCATATCGAAGGCCAGCATTAATCATATAGTCGAAAGTTTGACATAGAACTTGCGCTACTATGCGCTGTTGTTTTTTTGTATCAACAACTTCTAAGGAGAGTCGCTTCAGTGTGTCCAAAAACAGATTCTCATCAGCAGACAAAAACACGCGTTCGAGCGCGCCAGAGTGTAGTTTGTGAGCAGCCTTGTATTCTCCCACAAAGACGGTGAGCTGCTCTCCACTGGGAAGTTCACGAATGCCCCAGCGATCCGGGACTCCTCTAACACCTCGCTCGGGGGATCGCTTCTTTTTGCTAGGAGGGACCGCATCTTGGTTTTTAATGGCATCGGCATCGGTCGGGTTTGTAATATCCTTGCTGGAAAGACTGTAAGCATTAGTCTGGAAAAAGAAATCAGCCGTCCTTGTATCTTCGATCTGGCTGAGATATGCCTGAACTACGCGCTGGGCAGGTTTCTCCATAGCACTGCGAACAAATGGCCGAATATCTTGTTCGTCTTTTCTTGATGTTGGAGAAAGGTCTCGTTCAATCCCTTGTACATCTGTCTTGGAGGGGAAGAGAGGGTCATTGGAAAACACTTCAGTAAACTGATTAAAAATGCGATCATGAATTTTGTCAAAATCAGCCCATCTGCGGAGTTTCTGCGGATAATATTTCCCCTGGACATTCGTAACAGAGCCCGAGGCTGCTCTGGTAGGGTTAGGCTCAACTGTAAAGGTAGAAAGAAGTTTTTCTTTGACATGCTGAAGATAGACTAAGAACGTTGTTGGCAATTGATCTGCTGCCAGTTGGTCGGCTCGTTCCTTTTCTCGCGCTCTCTCGTGTGCTTCTCTGTCGGCTCGTTCTTTTTCTCTCTCGCGTCCTTGCCTTTCTTCTTCAAAACGGCGACGCAGGTCTTCAATTTCAGCAGCGTGAGATGCCATTCTCAGTTCAACAACAGGATGAGTCTCGGAAGGCTCTTGGATGTTGTGAAGGGTGAGTGTTGAAGCGTTAAAGTCAGAAGTCGTTTGTGGCTAAGATGGTTGGGCCGGCTGGCAGATCCATGTATCGTACACAAGGACGAGACCCAAAGGACTGAATTCTAAAGCGACGTGTTTTCTGAACAGACGACATCTTTTGAATTAAATGCAGAAATGGAAGAACAGACGTGATTATATTTACCCAATTACATAGTCCGTAGTATCAAGTATACAGACTGAACACAACAAGGGGAGGAGTGGAAGGAAACCGCGTGGGGTAAGCGGTGAAAGTCGGCAGAAACCCAAACAAAAGAAAACGGTGAAGAACGGACCAATCACAGAACAGAACCAGACTAACTACTCTCTAAAATAATATGTAGATGCGATTCTGCCGAATATCTTATATGCCCGTGTACGGATTATATCCCCGGTTGGTGGAGGAATGGTTGAAGGCTTGACCATGGCTAGGGGCTGGGGCTTGTGTGTATAGTGTGTATATATATAATGGAGAGCGTTTCAAGACGAGACTCAAAATGCTTCAATTCTTGCTGATGAACAGGTGTTTGAGGAGGGCTGCTGCGCCGCCTGCTAGGGGAGGACAGGACGGGCGGGGGGGGGGTGGCCCCC
>QGQJ01000623.1:0-12678 GCA_003206725.1 Blastomyces emzantsi | reverse complement strand
AAAAAAAAAAAGAAAAAATTAATAATTGGCCGAATTAGTCTTGTCCATTCTCTCTTCTCCCCCGCCGTATTACGCGTTACATTTTGCACGTTTGCGCTTCTCGCTGATTCATATTCTTGCGTCGCATCCATACTAATGCTTCCCCCCTTTGGTTGTTCTGGTCTGGCTTGGGCTTGGGCTTGGGGTTTGGCTTCCAGACTTTTTTCCTGGCCTGATCGAACTAGTTCCGATTGTTTGGTTGATTTGATTTGTAGCATAATGGAATGAATTGTTTAATTGTACAGTAAGTAGTCTTAGTTTTTACATGGCAATGCGCAGAGAAGTTTTTAAGTAATATTTTTTTCTTTTTTGGCTTCGTTCAATCTTTGGGAGAGGCAGATATGTTTTTGAACTACTGATTCATACTTTTGGTCGCGCTGTTCCTATGACCAAGAAGAAGAGGTATACATGCTCCACCGCCTCTCAGTTTTGTAATTATGACTGATATCCAACGCGTTAAAAGTATTGGCCTACTTGTAGTGCCGCCACTAATCGAGATTGTGTCCGCCAGGGGCGTCCAAGCTGCTTACCCGCAGCCACCAAGCTAAATTTTGAATTTCATGCACAGAAGATCCGGCTTTGCAATGTATGTAGGCTAACAGTCAGCCACGCCGTTAATCGAACAATCGGCTGAGAGGGCTGCAGAATGCAGAATCGGGGGACGAGACGGCCCAATAAACGCGCCAATTTCCCTCTTTCAATCCCCAATTCTTGCCGTGTTTATTATTTGCTCATGTCTGAGGCCGTCGAAACACACCGGGGAAGTGATGTCATCAACACCACTAGAGTAGCACGTGACTTCCGTCCTCTGTAGCCGCCCAACCCTCAGCCCCTGAAACATTTTCATCCCTGCCTGGCCCTGACGCCGACCTCACCTCACCTCACCTCGTCGCCCAAATCAGCACGGCGCTTAAGCAACGCAGCCCAGCCAGCTCTCATCCAACAACTTCGCATTGCGCTGCTGTATTCGCGGCGTTTCAGCACGGCGCCTAGCTCCTACCACTACCGTTTCTGTCTCTGCTCGAGGCGCCGATGGTGGGGGGGCATGACATGACATGATATGTTAATTGTTCGTCTGCCCGCACCGCATCGTATCGCTGGTGGGAGGGTTGCCTAGCGAGCTCATCCTATAGGATGGACGGAATGGAATTGGAGATAGCCGTTTGGTTTTGTGATGGGGGCGCGTCCGTCCGTCCCCCGTTGGGCCCTGCTACTTTCGCAAGGGCAGGCTGGGGGATGGGGATGGATGTGGTGGTTATGCGTTTCACTTACTGATTACTGACCGATGAATTTCTTCTGGGTGACGTGACGGAGGGGTAAAAGAGTTTTTGTTGTTTTTCCGTCAGCGGCTTCTGGAGCAAATGTGGCGGTAGCTTGAGAATGAAGAAGTGTGGATATGCCGTTTTTCGTTGGTTGGCTTGTTCTGTCTTGTTTGGCTTTCGTTGTTTTTGATCTTGACTGCGTTCGGGTAACAATGGCCGCCAGCCCTACCGCTGTTCGAATGGATATCCACTCCCCATTTCTGAAGAACGGTGGTGGTGGTGGTGGTGGTGGTGCTGTTTGGTGATGGGTTCTACAAAGATCGCGCTCGCGCTCGCGCGCTTCCGATTTGGATGGAGGGAGTGGGGTCTTTTTACGATCATTGTTTATTATTATTATTATTTTTTTTTTTTAAATGGTGTTTTCTTTTACTTGTCCGCTTCTTTTCTTTTCCTTCTTGTTTGTCCTGTTTCCTTCCCTTTGTTTCGTTTCCATTTCTACTCGATTTTCTTTGATATAGCATTTCCTGTGCTACTGCTCTGCGCCAGCGGGGGTCTTTTAAACAATAACCCTTGCATACTCATATACGCCATCATTTCTACCATTTCCTTCCTTGGTATTTCACGTCTGTTATCTATTGAGTCTGATATTTCTCCGCGTGGAAAGCTACTTCTTGTGTCTGTGCCACTGGTTGTACAACGATGATGAGCCGATCCGGCTGAATACAGAGGGGTTCGTTGCTCGACAGCTTAGGCTGGCTTGAATCGGTACGTCCTGTGGGGAAATGCAGTGTGCCTTTGGATATCACCTTTTTGGGGCTCAACGCCCTCTAATCTTTACATTTTCGTGACATTGTTGCTCGAGCCTTTTCCATCCTTACATTTTTTGTGCATTCACAATATACACAGCTTACAGCACCGCTCAATGCTGGGATACCTAGCTCACTCTTTTTTTCTCTCACCCAGAGCTTCCACAGCATGTCGCGCCGTTTTCAAGCCCTAGCAGTCGTTCTACATCTTGCAGTTGCAGTACAAAATCCGTTTTGCCTGGCAGATCATATCTCACCCCGCTCCATAACTATATCTAAGGGGGATCTTGTGCCTGCCTGCGCACAGAATTGCCTGCTCTCCTTCATTAAGTCGGATTTCCCTACTGCGGCCTGCCCGAATCCACGCGACCTATCCTGTCTCTGTACTAGAAAATCTACCACGGGGTTTACGCTTGGTGAAGGCGCTTTGCGTTGTGTGTACGCTTTTTGTTTGAACCCTGGTATCCGGGAGCTCCAGGTATATGCCATCTGTTCTGGCATCCGGAACGCCCTTCCAAATACCCATACTGCAATCACCATCACATCTACAGCCATGACGACGACGCAAGCAGATCCAACCCCTTCACCAACCATTTCCGAGACCACCCTCCCCCCAACTTCAACCATAAGCACGACTTATTCATCCACTTTGACAACGCCAGTTACTTCAAGTACTACCACAACATTTTTATCCGCTACCTTATCATCATCCAGTATTTCGTTCCCTACAGATCCAACCGGACTTCCACCCAAACCCCCCGAGCCTCCTGCAGCCAACGATGAACCATCCATGACCAGCAGCCAGGTAATAGGGGCTTCCATCGGAGGTGCGGTTGCAGGTGCATTGTTATTTGCTTTGATTATATTATTGTTCTTAAAGCGCCGCCGAAAGAAGATGATGGCAGCTCACGAGAGCGAATTCGAAATTGGCGGACGTATGTCTGAACCCTCCCCACAGGATTTCCTAGCCGGATATCGAGGTGGCCGGGCTCTTGGATCCCCCATTGGCATATACAACGAACCAGTCGTCCGTCAGCTTACCCATCCATCTAACGCTACCAAACAATCAGAAGCTACTGCCCCAGAAATTGGTAACTTTTCGTACCCATATCCCGCGTACAGCCATAGCGGGAGCGATGATGCGAGTTTATCGACTCCCAATGCGACAAATTCTAAATCGCCTCGTAGAATATCGCAATTGCTACCGGAAAAACCCAACTACGAGGTATACTCATCGCAGCATCCGATTACGGAACGCCTAGGACGCCGACCGGCAAGTTCGACCACAGTATTTGAAGAAGATTATGATGGGGATAGGAAGGCCTCTATTGCGGCAAACAACCACTGGCACCCCGCACATCTAAATGGCGGATATAAAAATATGTCTGCGAACAGGAATTATTCCCAACCACAGCAGAATGGTCCTCACTACGCGACTTATCAGAATCCTGGGAGACAACAACCGCAACACCAGCAACGGCGGCAACGGCGGCAGCCTCCAACATTAAGACTAGTAACACCTGG
This sequence comes from Blastomyces emzantsi, assembly GCA_003206725.1. Taxonomy (NCBI): domain Eukaryota; kingdom Fungi; phylum Ascomycota; class Eurotiomycetes; order Onygenales; family Ajellomycetaceae; genus Blastomyces; species Blastomyces emzantsi. The sequence continues at coordinate 9,047 of QGQJ01000623.1, read as the reverse complement.
CAGTGGCAACTCGTACCAGAGTCGAACAAATATGACCAGTTCTCCTCCAAAGGTTACGTACCAACCCGTGGCGTCGGGATTATCCATGCGACCCAACGCTACAGGGCTGGGCGGACAAGCAAATTTATACCCACGGGCTGGAGCCGGAGCCGGAGCTGGAGCTGGAGCTGGAGCATGGAGGCATGGTGGGCCAACCGACCAAAATCGACGACGAGCGAACGATCGAACGTCCGGCGGGTCAGTTACCAGCTTTGAGTCCGTGGATTCGAACGACAGGAATAGGAATGGGAATGTAGGGACTGTCCCTAAGCGCACCACCGTTCGCCTCAGCCCTGTAAGGGAAAGGTCAACGTCCCCAGATCCGAATGCGTACTCGACACCAGTATCTAAACCGCTGAGGCACCCACCAATGAACGGGCGATCTGCGCCAACTAGTGATAATTTTCAAGGGCAAGGACATAGTGGAAGAGCCAACGACGTGGCTATGGGGAATAGAACGAATGGAGGTAATTCACGTTTATATCCATATCCATATCCATATCCATATCCATATCCCGCTGGTACCGCCAATAACATTCCCAAATTTCCGAAATTTCATCAACCACTCCGACCGCCAATACCTCGCCCTCAACCGGAATCGCAAACACAACCACAACCACAACATCAACATCAATATCAATATCAATATTCACCACACACACCCAATGAACCACGAAATAGCGGAACCAGCAGCAATAGCAACAACAACAGCAATAACAGCCTCCTAAGCAAACGCCGCGGGGAAGCCATGGCGGATAAAATGGAGAACGAGCTAGATGTCAACAAAGCAAGCGGACGCCGTCCCAGCCCTTTGAATTCTGGGAGTAAGCCGGACGGTGGTGCTGGAGCGGCGGCTCAGGGAGGACTGAGGACGCCGTCGCCGTCGGTGGCTTTCCAGGCGCGGCAGAAGAGGCAGGCACAGGAACGGCAGCAGCAGAAGCAGCAACGACAGCAAGGGAGGCGGGATAGAAATATGACTGACTCTGATAGCGACGCTTATGTGGAACAACGGTCTGACCTGCTAGGATCGCAGGGGCGGAAATTGACGCCTACGAGACGCGGGCCGGATTTATATCTTAATGTCGAGTGAGATCGATTCTTCTCTTTTTTTATGTTTTCCTATTTTTTATTTTATTTTCTGGTTTGTTTCACCGGTCGCGAGGCCAGTTTATTTTTCATAATATCGTACTAGAGTTCCCATCAGCCGTCCCCTTTTTTCTCGGGTGAAAAGCCCAATTTACCAATAACGTCCATTGCTCGAGTTTTTATTGATTTTCGCAACTCTTTCCGGTTTTCTGGGTTTTCTACACGGCAGAAGAAAATGCATGTATAGGATGAATGTGTATCTCAACCCTTTTTCTCATGTTAATGTGCCATACTTCTGTTATTTCCTCTGTATACAAAACCCTGCCACTTTCATTGTGCTTATTTTGTTGATATACCCCTGATCCTGGTCTTGTCCTATCGACCTTCTTGACATCTGTACAGAGTACAATCACTTTCCCTTTCAATTACAAGTTTTCTCTCTTATACATGTTTCTTTTTCTCTCTCTTATCCCGTTCTCTCCTTGTCTTGCTTCCGCTTAAGGAGGAGACTTAACATTCCCCAGCATTGGTGATCGTACAATTTCTATCCGTACAACCTATGTTGCCCTTTGTTATATTATAATTCTTGATACAATATATAGACAAAAATTCATTTGTGTATGAATATATGGACAGGATGCTGGTATATGCCACTTTAGAAATATCTCCCCAATCAGCCGGGCATCAATTGCTACAATTGTAACCCGCGCCGGGAGCCCAAGCTACCAGTCTCTTCTGCTGTTTATTTTCTCACCTCTTAACATAGACAAACGCAACTAACCAACTTACTAGCTTTACTTCGCTGGATCAATAGAATTGTTTTCGAATCTTCAAACCCCTGAATCCTGCGGATCTGTGACTATTCGACTGAAAATCATCTAGATCGTCATTGACCTGCAGGTACTCATCTCTTCCTCATCGTCCTGCTGGAATGTGGATTGTGATTGAATCACGTGACCGTCTCCATCAGAGCCGAATATCTGCACGAGTAACTTACAGCCGAAGTACTTTTGTGTCGCCGTCCTTTCAGAATCCAAGAACCCCCCGCCCAAACGCGTTTCGTAACGTTCACGAATAGCAAGAAGTTCATAATGGCGTTTCCAAATGATTTCTATTCTAACATGGACGCCATGTTTGATTCCATGCCTCCCGGCCTCCCGCGACCATCAGATTTCCCTACCCCAGAAAAAGCCCAACAGCAGGCCCGAGACTATTCCACAGCCATCCTAACCTCCTGGATCACGTTGAGAAAAATCCTAGATAGACATGAAGCTGTGTTGCGAAAACGTTGGCTCAAGAAGTCGAGAGAACAACGGAGAAAGATCCTCGTTTCTGCTTTCCACGGTATTCCCTTAACCCATCGGCCTGACTACGATGCGTTTCGGAAAGGTCGGGGACTTGTCTCCAAGGATGCTTACTTGTGGCCGTATATCAACATAGAGGATCTGGTTGAGTTCAAAACCTTACTGATATTCCTCAATGCCAGAGGACGTAATCCGCCATCCATGTTTGCCCATTCTGATTTCGATGCTATCCACCTTGGCTTGGTTAGCACTACGATCTGTCCGGCCTTTCTAAATGGGTATACCATGATTTTAGAGGGTGAGACCATTGATGCCTACGGGAGGATGATTTCCTGGGACGAAGACGACGAAGCCTTTGATCTTATGTACTCTGGGATAGGCGTCCAACCCGGAGAGGGTTTACTGATCTTGGAAATCCAGGAGAGAGTCATGGAGTTCCTAGTCAACTGCTGCCGGGGAATCCTCCAAGACATGGATCCTACAGCACTGACCGATCCAAACATCCCCATCCAACCGGAACCGCCAGCTATTGTGAAAGATCCAACGGAATGGCCTTCTATGGCTTCTATCGCTGCAGAGTCTCCTTACCGCGTCCCGGCAGGCATTGATTTCGAACGACTCAGGGCAGTGATGGGAGCAAGGCGTTCCGCTGCCGCACACCATATCTGGGCCCTTCGCGAAGATCCTGGGTATTTCTATGATACCCTAGGAGACTGCTATGAGCATCGACAGGAGCCGATGCTCGATGAGAATAATAAGCCCCACCCAGTGTTTGAGACAGACATTTTTTGGGCTCGCGTCTACGGATCGGTGATAAACTCTGCCTATGAAGACCTCGTCGGATTCGACGCGCTTTACCACCAGATCGAGAAGTTAATTACTTTACGAGAAAGATATTCCGCGGAAATTTCTCCAGAAGCAGAATTACCTCGCGAATATTTGAAAGAGCTCTTGGTTTTGAGGGAATGCCTGGATATAATAAGCAAGGGCTCGATTGTAGACTTGAAAATGGCTCTCCCCGCGTCTCCACCTATGCGTTCCTTGTTCATTCGAAGACAGCATGCGCCAGGTTCCACAATCATCCCGCTAACGACGAAAAAGGGTGTTGTTACTGATTATTTCTTGTGGCTCTTTAAGATCCTATTGGACCCGCAGCAGTTATTTCTCTGTCGCTTGCCTGATCTCACAGACGAAATGGAAAGACTTGTCCATAGTGATCCAAAGGAGAAAGCAAAATTCTCACCTGCTGTCACCGGCATTTTTTCAGATCTTGGGCTTCTTGCAGGCACTCTTCGTGAAGTGAACACGTATTTCCCATGGGCTGCCGGTATGGACCAACAAAAGGCGATGTTGTATTCGGCAGGAGAAATATCCTTGGAGGCCGAAAATATACTTGGTTCAATTGTTGGAGTTTCCAAATATTTTAAAGATAAGGAGCTGGTGAACCTAAAGCTGGATACGCCGTTTGATGGGAGATTCACATATCCATCAGACAAGCGGAGGACACAGCAACACGTGGAGGCAATGCGGAAGGCAGAACGGAATCTGGACTCGTTCTGGGAAACTATCGACCAATATTACCAACGGAGTACGGGTAAAACTCTCCTAGAATCTTTCCGCCATCTTCTTCCTGATGATCGACAATTGGAGCGGACGCCAGAATGGGTTCCGCCACCAACAAAACCTGCCGTTGACCCTTCGAACGATGTCTACGAGCCTTTCTCGCAACTAAATATTCGAGATGAGACCGAACGGACAGCAAAATCAACAGCAGATGAAAGGATCAAAATCAAAACAAAGGGCACCCCCCACCCTCAACCAGACACTGAATCAAGCATACCCCATCACGGCACCCCACGACACACCCCAGACACCCAACCAACATTCCGCATCAGCAAACGCGCGCTAAAGGTTTTCTCAACCCTCTTCCATGATCCGTCAAGAGAAGACCAGCCGGGCGAGATTCCATGGCCCGACTTCCTGCACGCCATGGTGTCGACCGGTTTCGGCCCAGCCAAACTCTACGGCTCCGTGTGGCAGTTTACGCCCACGAAACTGGACGTCTCGCGGAGTATACAGTTCCACGAACCGCATCCGCGGAGCAAGATTCCGTTTAGGGTTGCTAGGAGGTTTGGTCGTCGGTTGAATCGTGCGTATGGGTGGCATGCAGGGATGTTTGCGTTGGCGGAGCAGAATTGACATATCGTTTACTCTACATTACAAGTGGATGTGATACCCAAATTAGAATGGATCTATGTTTCGGGATGGGGTTGTTAACATATGTCCTTAGCAGCAGTGAAACTTATGTACTGTGCGCAAAGACGATCCCGCTTGGCTATATGTATATTATGCTAATAAAAAAACAGAAGGTTTAATCTTATACCGCCTTGCCACACTTGTTAATCTATTGCAGTTAACTACTCCCTCCCTCTCCGCAAACCTGCAAACGAAATGAAAGAGAAACGATCAAATATCTCGCGCACTGGAGCATGTCAACTTTAGCTCCGATTGGTGAGTATTTAAAGTAACCCTAATGTTTGACATTTTGTCCTTACAATCTACATTGCATCACATGTTTATTTCAGGGGCAGTTGTTCTCTCGAAAAGGGTGGGATTTTAAATTATACGTGAGTTAGTGAAAAGGGAAACTCTTCAAAAACAACTAACCAAAGCATTGCGCTTGAATCCTCTATATAAAATCGAGTGGTTTGAGAAGCTGAAAGAGTATTTCCCCAGTCCTATTCAGGCTCACGACTTGCCAGAGTTTGCGGCTGGTATTCGAGCTGAATCTGATGATTGGGGGGGGGTTGCCTGTCATCAAAGGCTTGTATGGTGTACACGGATGAACCTGACAGAAGAACTTGTCCCTTCTTTGCTGGAGATATGTCAGACATATATAAAGCAAGAGCAAGCGTTGTTCTCACCCGCCGGGAAGACCCATGGCTCTTGTAAAAAAAAAATTGAGCTGCTTAGTCTGCATATGTATGTATCATGGCGACGGACCACAACATCAAAGGCTTTCTTTCCATGCTATCTCAGTAAGGTGGGTGAGCCGGCCCTTTCTTTTTACCCTTTCTCCCAAGGGCATTTGCAAAGGGTATTCGGTTCTACGAGATAAAGGGGTTGTCTTCTAGACGAATAATAGTAGCTTCTTCGAACTTGGAAATGGGGTCTTTGACATTTTTTTTTCCTGCCTATCCCAATCCACCAGATACACAGCTCACCAAGAACCGGGAAGAACTCTACCAAATCATTCAAAGTAAAGAGCCGGACTGCCCTCACGTAACATTACATGTGGGCAGGCTAGTCTGCAGCATGAGAAATAGTACAGGATTCTCCTCAAGCCTGTCTGCTTGCTTGGTCTCATTCGTGAGGATACCATATACTATATAGTTAACTAACTATACCTTCTTATGGTTCAATGTGAATCATACCTGTCATGAGAACACCCACTCCTTCTCCTAACTCACAAGAGAAGGTGTAACTAGAGACGGGTTCATAATAAACTGACAATCCAAAATATTGGATGTGGACATAGGTGTGAAGTGTTTAGCTATACACACTGAACAATCTTGTATATATATATATATTCCTTCCCACTCTCAAGAGCCATCTTCCCAGTCATCGAATTGATAAAATATAAGTCTTTTCAATACATGTATACAGCTCAACAGAGCGCGCGGGGCAAAAAAAAAAAAAAAAGAAAAGAAAAATTAAAAAAACTCAATCTCAATCCCTACCTCTATCCCTCTTCATAATCTAATATAATGATCCTTTTCTAAATCTAGGTATATAGTCTTCTATATCTAGCAATCGGTACTGAATATCTAGCTTGTATTCTCAGGTTCTCAATCTATCTATTTTCGACCCATTTGCTTATCCTGTGTATATATCTATATCTATATATGGAAGATATCTTGAAGGTTGAGGTGTTCAATTGTAGAGTAATAAAAGTAAGAAAAGTAGTGAGTTTTGTCATAGCTCCCTCTCTCTCTTTTTTTTTTTTTTCTTTCTCAGCCAGCTCAGTTGCAGAAGAGAGAAAATCTCATTTTCATTTTCTCTCGTTTTTCTTCTTTATTTCAGAGATGTGTTTCAAAAGNNAAAAAGAAAAAAAAAGGAAAAGTTCTGGAGCTGGCAATAGTTAAAAATAAAACACTTTAAAAAATTGGGAAATACAATATGGACGTAAAAAGAATTGGGGGATAAGTGAGTGAATGAACGGATGAGGACGCGGGCAGACGTGTGGAATACATGATGGGTCGTAGGGTTTATGAAGGAGGGTTGGATAGATATTGGAGTACAATTTGCCTGTTTACAAGAGCGGTGGTGGTGGTGGTGAGGGGGTGTGTTGATAGTTTGTTGATGTATGTAAGGGAGAGATGGACGGAAAACGAGGGGAAACAGATACAAGCATAAATTCATTAAGTCGTGATGGATTTTCCGTCATCTGTTATGGAAAACCGATTTTTGCCACCTGCCATGCCATCTATTTGGTCAATAGTCTGTCAAGGGAGCAAGGATGGATGTGGAATAGGGGTATTTGTGGAAGGGAGAGTTTGGGAGGCGTATAGGATATGGCGGTTTGCGAGCTCTAAGGGGGTTTTAACATAAAAAGAGGGAAAAAACATAAAACGGGATATAATGCATAACATGAAATGCAAATGATGAGAAAAACAATATAAGGGAAAAAAAGATATAAAAAAGACAAAAGCAAATCCCCAACCACCTAGTCTACTAGTGAAGTAATATATGACGATAAAGCAAGTAAGATATCCACGATCTTACTCGTCGACAACAGCGACGCTAGCTTTCTCTAGAGACGTCTCCTTCAACTCTTTAAGATGCTCTCTATTCATGCCAAACTTGACAGCATCAAGCACATTATTCACCGTCTTGTTGGGCGGGAATCGTGGCGTCGTTCCGTCCTCATAGACACCCGTCTTAACCAGGATGGAATACCAGTCGTTCTCACATTTTTCCGAGGCGTTGTACTCGTTGGTGCCGCGGATGTCGGATTCTGGCGTATCTCCAACGAAATACACGGTGTCGGGCGCGGAGTCGATGCCGTGCGTTTCCTTGCGCCATTGTCGGAGTAGTCGAGTGGCGAACTGGAAGGTTCCTAGCTGTGGCTTGCCGAAGGCGATGGTTTTGAGTTCCTTGCCGGTGACGGCTTTGAAGAGGGCTTCGACGGATGCTCGGAGAGCTCCCATGCCGATTCTGGTGTGTTCGTGAGATGTAGACCAGACAATGTCGTTGTGGGAGAAGTAGACGGGGGGTCCCTCGTCGAAGGTTTCGGATCGTGTGCCGATCCGGCCGCCCTTGGACATGCTCAGGTCGAGGATGATCTGTTGGTCACCAGCCCAATCTCTGCTATCAGCAAAGACGAAGATAGCATCGATAACGACGTTTTCAAAATCGCGGGTGCGCGAATTTTCAAATTCTTCTTCAGTAAGTTTTCGGAACGGGGTGGTGTGTTGGTTGTATTTGATGATGTCACCGGGGGTCACGACGTCCCTGAAACCGTAGCCTTCCGCCACGATTCGACATTTCTCGCCTTCTCCGCCCACCACGAGCACTGTGCCGTATTTTTCAGCCATCTCCCGCATGGGGGTGTGGCCACAAATGAATTGGCCAGGCGAAACTTCGAGTTCTAGCTGTCTGCTTAGATCGATACATCTCTCTTCTTCTGTCTTGCCTCCACCGTTTGTGACGAAAATATAGGGTCTGGATTGCAGAAGAAATGCCATCGTTAGCTAAATTATATCAATAATGTAAAAAAAAGAAAAAGAAAAAAAACATACACTTTCTCCTTGAATTCATTCTCCCCGTTCAGCACCCTCATAGCTTCAATAGCAGCAGGAATAGCTTTGCCACCCCGAATAAGAACCCCATCGATATCGAACGCGAAGGCATATTTACTGGCAGTAACATGGCCATCATCAGAGGCTGGTGTGGATCCGCGAGGAGTGATTTCAGGCGAGGAGACGTCTTCGTCCAGATGCAATTTCGCCACCGACATCGAGCGTGCGGATTCGTAGGCGCCGCTGCGAGCCATGAGGTGCTGAGGAGGGATCACGACGCTGGGACCGCCATAGAGGTCTGCTCGGGTGGCCTCGATACTGGAGATGCGGCGCACTCGGCGTCCGGAGGACATGTAGTCGTCGGTAGCCGCCATGGTGAAAACGCGGCCGGAAGGAACGAGCGGGTGTTCAGAATGGGGAATAGGAAGAGAATACAATCTCCACTGAAGCAAAATCGATCGATCGTAGGTTTGTGTATAGGCAGGTGGGTAGGTGGGTAGGTGGGTAGGTAGGTCTATGAGAGTGTATGGAAGATTTTCCTGTCCTTTCTATATAGTTATATTTTCTTTCTTTCCCGTGTCCTTTTTTTATGGGCCCTTCAGTAGCGCAAGAGAAGAATCTGGGGAAATTGAGAAAGCAACTGGAGAAATGGAGAAACTGGAGACAGTGTAGGGAATAAGAAAGGAAAGGCGAAAGTCTAAAAAAGATAAAAATAAAGAAAAGAAAGCCATTTCCCAGAGGAGGGGTATATATTATATATGCGCAAAAATACGCCTTCCGACGCACAGAACAAGGATGTACCACTCCCCTCTCTCCC